>JBCFYV010003508.1:13832655-13884169 GCA_039000515.1 Timema cristinae | reverse complement strand
TATTTTTTTTATCTGCTTTTCTGTTAATGATGCTGCACTTGTTTTACCTATTGATAATTTCCCACTTAGCATTTCTCGTTTTACTAATAAAACTTAATAGACCAATTGTTCCTAAATTTTTATTTCCAGGAACTTTCTGTGGCAATTATAAATATATAGGTTGTGATACCTTAAAGTAGCGTCTTCATAGTGCTATTTAACATATACATTCCACTTTAAAGGTAATTTCTTCAAATTTCCAGCAGATCTGGGCACCACACCTATAAAGATTATTTATAGGCACCTATGAGTGTAATTATCACCATGTGTGATCATGTGGCAATTTCAAATATAGAAGTTGTAGAACCTTAAATTAGATGCTTCATAGCGCAATTTAACACGTACATACCACTTTAAAGGTAATTTACTTCAAATTTCCGGCAGATCCGAATACCACAGTTATGTAGATTAGTTGTAGGCAGTTTTAGATTATTTTATTCTATCTCAATTGCTCTTCAGTGGGTGTCATTTTCTTTATATTTTAATTTTTATCTTTCAATGAGATTAATTGAAACTAAATTTTTATTACTAGCTCTTTCTATGAGATTTTTGGAACTAACTTTCAAGCCTAGTGTGCTTTTGTTTTAGAAATTTTGGAACTAAAATTTGGCTTAGTGTCTTTTATTTTTCATAAGTTGGATAAAATTTGTTAGCTTATTCATTATTGTGGTCATTACGTTTTCTATGATTGTAGCTGCGGCAAATAGCTGACAGAAGAATTCCACAACCTCATAACCGTTTATTCTAGGGGAAAAGAAGAGATGAGCAGGGTGACAACAACCGACTTTAAAACCAGATATAACCATTAGTTTGGGATTAAACCGTTAGACAGCACTCCAAACATTAAAACATGAATCACGTTATAAGTTATAACAAAAGATGGCAGTAACAGATATGAATAAATTTAATTGTATCACAAATAATAGTAAATCAATTATTTGTGAATTAAGTAAAGGATAATGTTAATGTAAATATTGATAGTTAATATTAATTATGTGTAAAAAGAAACCCAACTGCGGAATGAGCACAAATGGTGGGGATCATCGTTATTATCAAATTATATGTATTTAACGTTAGATATTACTCCTCTACACTAATGCCATATTTTAGGGGCCACAGTTTCTATATTTGAATCTGCGGACCTAGCACACAAATCTGCGGACCTAGCACACATGGTGGGGAACATAGTTCAATATGCCTATAATTCCCCTGCATAAGTGTGGAACCGAGGTCTGCCGTTATTTTGGAAATATGCCTTCAAACCTAAATTAGACTCGAAATTAGCACTGCGCGACCGCCGGTTTAAGGCGCCACAGTTTTTATATTTGAATCTGCGTCATGAGCACACATGGTGGCAATTATAGTTCTATATGTCTATAATGACCCTGCATAAGTGTGGAACCCGGGTCTGCCGTTATTATCGAATTATATGTATTTAAAGTTAGATATTACTCCTCTACACTACCGCCATGTTTAAGGGGCCACAGTTTCTATATTTGAATCTGCGTCATGAGCACACATGGTGGCAATTACAGTTATAGGTGTAAAAAGAGACCCTGCATGGTCGTGGAACCTGGTTCTGCCGTTATTTTCAGATTGATTGCCTTTAAACTATAATAACCTAATACAGACATGTTGGGCGCTAGTTTAAGGTGCCACAGTTTCTATATTTGAATCTGCGGCATGAGCACACATGGTGGGGATCATAGTTCTATATGTCTATAATGACCCTGCATATGTGTGGAAGCTGGGTCTGCCGTTATTTTGGAAATATGCCTTCAAACCTAAATTAGACTGGAAATTAGCACTGTGCGACCGCCGATTTAAGGCGCCACAGTTTCTATATTTGAATCTGCGTCATGAGCACACATGGTGGCAATTATAGTTCTATATGTCTATAATGACCCTGCATAAGTGTGGAACCCGGGTCTGCCGTTATTATCGAATTATATGTATTTAAAGTTAGATATTACTCCTCTACACTACCGCCATGTTTAAGGGGCCAGAGTTTCTATATTTGAATCTCCGTCATGAGCACACATGGTGGCAATTACAGTTATAGGTGTAAAAAGAGACCCTGCATGGTCGTGGAACCTGGTTCTGCCGTTATTTTCAGATTGATTGCCTTTAAACTATAATAACCTAATACAGACATGTTGGGCGCTAGTTTAAGGTGCCACAGTTTCTATATTTGAATCTGCGGCATGAGCACACATGGTGGGGATCATAGTTCTATATGTCTATAATAACCCTGCATATGTGTGGAACCCGGGTCTGCCGTTATTTTGGAAATATGCCTTCAAACCTAAATTAGACTCGAAATTAGCACTGCGCGACCGCCGGTTTAAGGCGCCACAGTTTCTATATTTGAATCTGCGTCATGAGCACACATGGTGGCAATTACAGTTAAAGGTGTAAAAAGAGACCCTGCATGGTCGTGGAACCTGGTTCTGCCGTTATTTTCAGATTGATTGCCTTTAAACTATAATAACCTAATACAGACATGTTGGGCGCTAGTTTAAGGTGCCACAGTTTCTATATTTGAATCTGCGGCATGAGCACACATGGTGGGGATCATAGTTCTATATGTCTATAATGACCCTGCATATGTGTGGAAGCCGGGTCTGCCGTTATTTTGGAAATATGCCTTCAAACCTAAATTAGACTCGAAATTAGCACTGTGCGACCGCCGGTTTAAGGCGCCACAGTTTCTATATTTGAATCTGCGTCTTGAGCACACATGGTGGCAATTATAGATCTATATGTCTATAATGACCCTGCATAAGTGTGGAAGCTTGGTCTGCCATTATTTAGGATAAGTGCCTTCAAACCTATATTACACTCGAAATTAGCACGAAATGGTAATGCTAAAAAAATAAAAAGGGTTCTTTAAAAATATTTTATTAATTTTATTTTACTCAATTCTATTTTTTTAATTTCGTTCCAAAATATTTAGTTTAATATTAATTTATTATTTTTTATTATTATTATTATCATTATTTTTATTATTATTATCATCACTCCGTCTTACTAACGGTTCGGTTTGTACGCACTTACGCTAATGTGTAATGGTAGGGTGATTGTGAGATGAAATGGAGGACCTACAGTTTAGCGTGGAATCCGAACCACGGTGAAGGCCTGGCACTCCACACATTCACATGACGTCTTGTCATAGGTGAAGGAAGGGTTTGGTAATCAGATATCTCTGTGCCTGGACCGAGGATAGAACCTCAGACTCCATCACAGAAGTCCGACACATTACCCCTAGACCACCAGGTCACCTTTACAATTGTCAAGTGATTTAAAAAAAATAATTAAAACTCAAGATGGCTAAAATTTATTTTAGAAATTGTAATCCTTAAAGATTTTTTTTTTTTTAGTCACAGTTTAATAATTAAATTTGATGAGAAATTACACCTAGTTTCCGGAATCGAGTTCAAAATATTTGTCTAAGAAATACCATAGCTAATATTTCCAGATTCTGCCTACCCATTCAGTATATATCGGCCTACATTTCAATCAAGTAGAGTAGGGACGAGTAAGGTAGAATTTATGGGGGTTCAAAGTATGAAAACACAAGGAAAAATTAGTTAATTTCATTGGGTCAGAGCTTAAAACCCGATTTCTCCGTTTCCGGTAAATTAGACTAGATTAGTTTAACATTTTGTTCACGAGCCCATTGATGTATGTCTTTAATAGCTGTCTTGTACCTAAAAAAAACTCCTTGTATAAGAGGGCATAATCACTGTATGAAACTAATCCCCCCAAACCTGCCTGATTTCCACATATGATTTTGTAAAATATTGAAAACGAAAAGTGCCATTATTAAACAAGTTGCAGTCAGTCTGCATCCTGGCGTCTGAGAAGGATGTCCTCATTGCAGCGATAAAAGGGCTTAAAGATGGTCTTGGGTTCGATGTCCATCTTAACTAGCTAGAGATCACTACTGTGTGAATGACCTGTGATCTGATCTCCAACATGACCTTGACCCGTTGGCTGGGGAGCTGAGAACTAATAGCAGTTTCAGGATTTTTGTTCGGATGACCAGCCCGAACTTTGAGCGTGTTTTAAATACGAGTGGATCGTCGTAGTGGTATCTGCAGATTATTGCCCTAAAATGTATTCGAAATATTTTATTGGGAAAAGATATATTATTGTAATAAGCCCTCACTCGACTTAATAGTTAGAATTTGAGTCATTAAAGGCTATCGATTTTACATAGATATTTAGGTTTTGCTGTTTAATTTGGATAACAAAAAATATATTGTCCCCCTTCATGCTACGCTGATAGCTTTAGCTCTCTATCTATTTGTTGCACAAAGCCACTTAAGTGAGAATTGTTGAACTGCTGTTATTTTTAACCAAAGAGAAATATTTTATTTACCGATCTAAAACAATACACCAATCATGGTTTCAATGGTAGTGTACACAAATAAAGATTTTACAGATGATTCACTACCCACACAAAAGGAAAACCTGTTAAATTCACTATGAATATTGGGTTTTAGTTTTAGGCCACTATTTTTATCGGCATCCTGGACCTCAAACCTTTAAAATTAGTGTTCGTTTGTCAAAACCTGTTCAGCCATTTCCTCATAAGTTCTATTACTGGACACGAGCTTATCAAATTATATATAAGATGATGATAGTTGACTAAAGAGAGAGAATACATCATTTAGGGATACTGTTATTATTATATTATTATTATTATTATTATTATTATTATTATTATTATTATTATTATTATTATTATTATTATCATCACTCCGTCTTACTACCCGTTCGGTTTATACGCATTTAAGCTAATGTGTAATGGTAATGTGATTGTGAGATGAAATGGAGGACCTACAGTTTAACGTGGGATCCGAACCACGGTGGAGGCCTGGCACTCCCCACATTCACAAGTTGTGATTAATACACGTCTTGTCAGAGATGAAGGATCAAGAAAGGGTTTGATAATCAGATAAATCTGTGCCGGGACCGAGGATTGAACCCCGGACCCTAACACAGAGGGATATTATTCCAGTTGAAAAGGATTAGCAGTAACTTTCGATTGTACAAACTGTCCTCTATTGGTGCAAAATATTTTAAACCCAAATGTTTCTTTGATCTTTACCGCCACCCAACGGGAAACGTGCAACATGTAAAACTTAAAATTTGTTTTAAGACTACAATGTTTTCAAACATTTTTCAATTGATTTTCCAACAAGTTGTAAAACATTGTTTCAAACACAACTTTTACAAATTGTATAGTCTAAACGCACCACGTCTTACTACTCGTCCGGGTCATACGTCCATGTACTAATTATTCAAATGGGTTCTTATATGAGGAAAGTGTAATTTAGATAAAGCGCACCCGCATTTTTGTGGAAAGAGAGTGTTAAAACATTTAGTGAATAAAAACCTCAGTACACCCGACCGAGAGCGAACCACGATCTCCTCGTCCTCGGCAGTCTAATCTAGAGCGAGACTAGTGAGTTAGACCATGTGGCCACCGAGGTGTGTTACAATCTTCTCAGTACAATCACAAACCTGACGGATTAAACTGTTGTTAGCTAATATTTCAATCGAGTCTTCGTCGGGTCTACTGAGGATACATTTTGATAAACTGTTTCCCACTCTCTCTTCGAGCAAATACGAGTGCCTTTATCCCTAACACTTTGCGTAATTAACATAGCCCGAATGCGTATAAAGACGTGGTGCTAAAAATATATATAGTATGCGTGTCATTATAATATCATATCTGTAATGTTTACACACACTGAAATATTAGGACGTTTATAGAAAATACAATATAACGATGTTTTGTATAATAATCTCTTGTTGCCTTCCCTGGTTGTGTATAGAAATGAAATGTTTGTCCGTCTCTCTATCTGTAAGTCTATTTGTTCCTTTATCACGCCCAAACCCCTGTACCAGCTGACTCTAAATCTGGCATGGGTACACACATATAGCTCATTGAATAATTAAAATTTACTTACGCCATTTGGTTTCAAAGTAGCAGCTATAAAACAATCACGTCCAAATCACGTGACAGTTTACTAAAAGATTAAAATATCAAAATTGATAGTCAATATAGCTACTCAAGCGATGTTTTGTAAAATTAGTATCTAAATACAATTTAACATTACAAACAAAAAATCTCATTTTTTCCGTTACAAAGACATAAAGGGTACAATGTACACCTCGAAATAAGAAATTTAAAATTTTGATTGGATTTTTTTAAAATTAATTAAGGAAAAATGAAATAGGCTTATAAATGAACGCTGAAAAAATAGTTTAGATATTATTGCTAACAACATATAATTTGATATACTCAGAGCTCAAATATTTATGTACAATTTTAACTAGCAATAATGGTATTAGATTAGAAATTAGGAAAATAAAACAGTCGGGAAATGCTTACTAGTATTCGGTCAGTTAGTTGTAGTCATCTTGCCTGCTGTAAAGGAATGTAAAACTCAGAATATACGAAACAATAATTTTACCTGATGCTCTCTATGGGTGCTAAACATGGTCTCGTACCTTACATTACGAAACTACGTTTAGGGTGCTCGAAAACAAAGTGCTTAGGAAGATTGTAGGTTCAAAAATGGATGACAATAGTAGGGAGTGGAGGAGGTTACATTGGGAAGAGCTACATACCCTGTGCTCATTAACAGATATTGTTAGGCTAATTAAATCTCGCAGATTATGGTGGGCAGGACATGTACCATCAAGGCACTGACTGGTAAAGCCAATGGGAAGAGACCAGTGGAAAGACCCAGATGCAGTTGGGAGGATAACATTAGAATGGACCTGAGCTATACTGGATAGAGCTAGCTCAGGATAGGGATAGGTGGAGTACCTTTTTAAGTGCGGCAATGAACTTTTGAGTCCCTAATGCCATAGAGTAAGTATATACAGTAATTAGAAACTTAGTCGGAAGAAACAAAATGAAGAGTTTGTTTTTTTCTTTATGTTGGTAGCAAAACGTTGCCCGGGGTAACCATGAAATTCAATGTAGGGCTACCCAAGACAACGCCGGGTACTTCTGCCAGTGATTACATAAAGGTGTCCCAGTAACTAATCAGGGTTTTTAAATTAAATATATATTACATCGAGTAATTATCTTCAATCAAACACCGGGATGTATAGCTGGCTGGTGAGACAGTCGCGCGGTTACTCGGTTGCATCACTCACCCTGACGTACCATCTTAAAAACAACTCTTTAATCGAGGAAACATTCTATTCTCACAACCTTGGGCTCAAGGAGCTTAGAAACAAAGATATATAGAAAACTAAAATTTGGCATGTATACTTAGGACAACTCTTGAGGATTTGTACATAAGTAATTTTTAACAGCTTTTTCATATATTGTGAGTCTGACGCCTTTGACCCCGTGAAAATCACTACAGGTAGCTACATAACAAAGTGAGGGGCTAGGGGAAGGGGGCTATCATAGACTTAGTCTCTCTCAGAGTGTATATTGTTTCTTATTCTAAGTCTTTCACCACGATAAAATTTAACCCTCAAATTTAGAGAAAAATCTCAACCTTGAGTTTAAAGCGAGATTTCTCGAAACCATTTAATTTATTCGGGCAACGCTGGGCACTTGCCATTAGATAAGATAATAAAACAAGAAAAAGGACCTCTGAAGGTAAAATACTGCAAAAGGCAAACTAAACAGTTATTCCTAGAAAAAATATAGAAAGGCACATTTGATAAGAAAATATTTGTTCTCGATAATATTTAACTTTTAATACAATAATGATAAATTATATTTCATTTTCACTAAAAAAAATTCAATTATATTGATATGTGTTGTTAGTTTTCAAAATATGTTTCAATTTAATTTCAAATTAAATTGACTTAGTAAATAAATACTAACGACAGTAGGGCACTCTTAATATAACGGGGAATTTAACGTATTTCACTTTACGCTTATACTTCTCAAATTATTCAGTGGAAGGAGAAATCACTTCTTTCCCAACATGTGAATTCCAGACCAAAACATTCGAACGTAAAGTCCTTTAAATAAATTGCATATTAAAATTTAAACTGTCAACCAAGGCCGGGTCTAGATTATTTTGCCACCCTGACTAGATCAAGATTGGTAATACTGTATCACACTCGACTACATACACCCTTTCCCATCCCTTACAATATCTTCGTTATAAGCTGTAACTGCGAATAAGCCCAAGTACAGAAACATGGGGTTGAGTTGCAGCTAGAGATATTATTAACTGACAAATGGTATGACAAGGGTGAGGAGGGAGGTGTAGGTGTGTGTCTGGGGGAGGGGGTTCGGGAGGGAAAGGGGTTTACTAAGAAAATCTCCCGAACAAAAATACTGGGAGCTGTCAAACTCTCTTTAAAACCAACTATTATTTTGAATACAAGGTTGCCGCTATGTGCAATGTTGCGCAGGTCAATTTAAGATATTATGAACTAACCTCTCTTAGTCGCATCTCGCAGTTGATGTAAATCTGAACAATAAATTTTTGCAATGTTTGAAATGTAAGGGCACATATTTTCAAGCCAAAAATCAATCCTTTTATAATTAAACTTAGTTTCTGGAGTAACTTTTTCTTAGACGGATCGGCAACGTTGTAAAAGACCCATCCCCATTGTAAAAGAAAATAAACCTGTCCCAAAAGGATGTTTGGAAGGGCGAGGAAGAAGCGTTCACTATGTCAACTAATAACTGCCCACCTCGACCCCTCTCTCCCCCCAAATATGTTAATAGTCACTAACAATAATTGCAAGAGAGAGAGAAAAAAAATTCTCATCTAATCTATTCTAATCTATATCTATGGTCGTAATATTCGAACAATCGATATATTTCTAATAAACTGGAAATAGACATGGGAACCCAAAAGCGGATAAAATATTTTGATTTTCATTTAGCTTTAATCCATTATTTTGGGGGCGAATAAATTCAAAGTTAAAGAAACAAATTATGTTTTGTCCCGTATCCGTTATAAATCCAATATGAATCTTTTAATAAGTCAAAATTATCATCTTTAGTAAATTAAAATCTTAGTAAATTTTGGTGGCACACAGGTTGGGAACCACTGGGGTATAGCCTACTCTTTTGGACAAATTATTCTAATGTGTTAGGGATTAATAAGGTTGGATTAAGAGGAAGTGTACCTTCTTTTGCATGGAGGAAGAGTGGAAACCCATTTAGAAAAAAACACCTTCACTACACCCAAATCTGATTTGAGCCCCAGTCTCCCAGTCTCCTTGCTTAGTATATTACAAAAGTGACGTTTTAGACCATGCGGCCACCGAGGCGGATATAACTAATTACTAATTATGTAAAAATCTAAAATCTAAAGTAAATCACCCTTTTAACATTGTACACAGTTTCCCAGCATTTTGGATACAGCTAGTCAAGCTGTATTGAACTACATGCAAATACTTCATAATGATAGCTCAACGTTTATGCACCGTTTAACCAGACCAAAAAGATCGCACAGTGACGTCATAATTTGTATGATAATTGTTTATAAAAGATTGTTATTTTATTCAAGTTCTCGTTGTGCCTACCTACTTCATAAAATTTTAATTCTAACTATACGGCATCCATTAAAAAAAATTAGTCCTTTTAGTTAAGTTGAAAGCTATGCTCATTTTGTAATTAACATTTAACTAAGAGTAAAACCTAATTTATTTCCCCTGAAGGTAGGTATACAAGAGGTTTCATTTATTTATATGTTATGTTGAATTATTGATTACGGGTCCCTACGTTGTGCGCCAATTGAAGTGTTATTGAAATATTCGTCCCGCGTGATGGGCGCCAATTGAAGAATTATTGGTGATTTAAATCTTTTATAATTAATACACACTTTTTATGTTGACATGTTTTTTTATTTATAAATCTCAGTTTATTTCAGGAGAAAATAGATCATGTCGTTGAAATATATACGCGGCCTATTGTAGGGATCGCGGACAGAAGTTGCAGTCCGAGTAGTTCAAGGACTGGACGTCAAGTGACTAGTGAGTACTGTTCTTACACGCCTTTCGGCTGTTGCCCGACATAGAACATCTGACTTGACAGTTATGCCACGCCAGGTTGTCTATGAAAGGGCTGATTTGTTGTTTGAGTACCGAGTCACTGTCGTGACTCTTAACCTCGTGAATGAAATTAATACCTATGAAATGAAACAGATGAAATGAGGCTGTAAGAGAATTACATGTGTATTAGTACATTACCCTTTGAGGTGCAATTTGTGATTGTGTTGGGTCGTGGGAATTTGGGAGGATTTTCTTTTCTTGGGATGTGGGAAGGTGTGTTTAAGGTATGATGGTGAGTTGTGAATGATTGCGCTGGGTCTCGGGAATTGGGGAGGATTTTCTTTTCTTGGGATGTGGGGAGGTGTGCTTAAGGTATGATGGTGAGTTGTGAGTGATTGTGCTGGGTCGTGGGAATTTGGGAGGATTACTGTTCTTACATTGCACCATTCTATGTATATATATCCATTGCTCATGGAAGCTTCGAGAAGGTCGTGTTATAAAAAATTAAAATACAAGACAAGAACATCTCGGTTTTACTAGGAGCTTCGAGAGCCGGAAACTGACTCAAGTTACTTTTTAAAATCTCTATTCGAACTTTCCAGAAGAGGAGGTTATTATTTAAAAATCTTATATTGTCAACTTGACTTTACTAATGTCACGTGCGTGACGTCACTGATCAGTGGCTTTTGCCTTCTTAGAAGAAGAAGTGCTTTAAGCGCCATTTAATATACTACATAATTTAAATAAAATTAAATACGTTTATAAAATTAGGACGATATTATTGTCAATGCTTTCACATACTTTTCAGGGGCAAGTCAGTTACATTACAGTTAGTAAGAGGACAAAGTGTGTAGTTGCCTTCCACCTTGAAAAATATTAACTTTAAATTTGAAGGTACTTGACCTTGACACAAGCACTTGTTTTGTCTGCGGCGCATTTTTTATGCTATTCTAAAAATATTCAAGGAGTTTTGATATTTTGTAGGAAATATTTAATGGTTCCGTAACTAAAATTTAATTGAGAAACGCTGTTTATGGTATCGCAGCTCAAAAATGTTGTACAACCCACAGTGTATTTATACCATAATACTATGATATGCTTGTTTGAGATAAGTGAACCGTGATCTAACACAATTTCAAAATTATGTACCTCTGACGAGACATCCTGTGAATGTGGGGAATGCCAGGCCTCCACCGTGGTTCGGATCTCAAGTTAAACTGTAGGTCCTCCAATTCATCTCACAATCACCCTACCATTACATATTTAGCGTAAGTGCGTATAACCCGAACTGTTAGTAAGACGTGGTGCTAATAATAATAATAATAATAATAATAATAATATAATAATAATAATAATAATAATAATAATAATAATAATAATATGTGCTTGCGCCAGTGTGGGGAGGGGGGAGTGTACTACTATAGGGTTGGTTGTGCGGCGAAAGGGGGGCGGGGGGTTATAATCAGGCCGATAGATGGAGGAGGAACTTTCCTATAGTCACCCCGAAATGAAATACTGGCTATGTCACTGATTCCGGACGGGCAGAAAGACGCAAAACTAAACAAAGATGTTTGCAACAAATAGTAAAACTCTCAGTATAGCTTAAGAGTATTTAGTGATGTAATCCAGTACGAAAAATTGAATACTAATTCATTTATTGTCGTTCTTCTCCAATTCACTACTATTAACATATTGATAAGTAATTAATATATGACTAAAAAGGGCTACTTTTAATCCACTTGTTGTCTCCCTCATTTCGTTGCCCCTCAAACAAAATATTTTTTTTACTAACGCAGTATAAATTTTACATTGAGTGTCTTTATTGTTATTTGTGTTTGTTGATACCAGCAAAGGGTGCGCTGCAGCTAGGACTGTGCATATCGGGGCAGACATCTGCTCAACTATTACGCCGGTTGCGCAGTAGCCTTTTGAGTGGCAGACCTTTAAAAGAAAATGTCCTGTTTATGTTTGGCGTGAACGATTTTCTGGTAACTATTAAGTTCGAATTGTTTCACTGAGTACACTTTGATTGACCGGCTTTAACAAAATATAACAAAAACACTCTTCTAAACTCATGTTCACAACAAGGACTCACACTGACAAAGTTGACCATGCGGTTAAAAACAATAATTAAATTATTATCTAGGTTTATCAGAAGCGTGGTCGTGCTCACAGTCCCGACCATCCCAAAGCTTTCGGAGGAAGACCACATAAAGCTTCTAAGATTCAACGCCTAATCTCGTTTAGTGGTGAATGGAATTACTCATCCTAACTTCAATAAATCTATAATGTCGAGTTAGCAGTTGGAATATCTTGGCTCTAAGCATTATTGTTTAAAAAGTAGACACACTTATATAGGTGCCAATAAACAAAATTTCAAGGTTTGGCGTGTGTATTTTTGCAAAAACAAAATAGTTATTGACGATATAATCCATGGGGCCAAAAAGACACTCTCATAAGTGTAGAATAATAATGTAAAAATTAATAATTTGAAAACCATATTTGTAACACACATACGGATTTTTTTTTTAATAGGTACTCAATTCCTCGTCAACTAACGGCAAGGAAAATGTGAGCCTAACTTCTTAAGCCACGCAGCCACTCTTGTTAGTGATATGTAAATTACTAAAAAATAAACATATTTCAAATCTATTGTTATTGTAACTCTTGTAACTTAATGTAACATAATTTCAGAACAAAATGCAGTGTGGGCCATAGATATTTATGGCTTGTTTATTCAAGATGCCGGAACGATCAACTTGGATTCTTTTTAACGGTATGTGCTAATACTCAATGTTTACACTGAAGTACACGTTATTTGAATTTTTAACTGACTGACACCTTTAGTGACTTGTTTGTGGCGGTAAGAACCCAGAGTGCGTGTGTATATAAAAGTGCTATCTCGTCATGTATACCCAATAGTCCAAAACATCAACACACACTTGTTGTGAATGTTCAACTCTTTATACAGTGTGTTTGTTTAGCATGATGGCATAATTGGAAAGGAGGGAGTCCGAATAATAGTATAAACTAGTAGTAAACTAATAGTTGGGGGTTAACCCATACTTTTATACCTAAACCTTCTGACTAACCAAACACCACAATGTACACAATTTTATTTAATCAACTTCTTTACAAGTCCGTCACTTTATTGTTCCTTTGATCTCCCATCAAAAAGGGCCATCATGGCAAGTAGCCCACATAGGAGATTACAGGCAGCAACAAATAAGAGGGAAATTAATCCAAAAGACATTGTCTCTAATTCAGTAATGTAGATATACATAATTAGGGGGAATTAGTGAAGGATGGAGAGGGCCAAAGGGGGAAGGGGGTGATCGGTCAAGTTCGTTAGAAAAATTCAAACACCAAACATATAATTTCTCAAACTATATTGTAACATTAAGGCCTTTTCAAGTTTGTGTGCACAATCTATTGGTGAAGCAATTTGCCTTAAAGAAAATTCAAGTGTATTAAAAATTTTATTCAATTCTAAACCTATTAAAATGATTTGATAACATAATATATTTTATATTTGATTCATTTTATAGGTTATGGGTCATCCTTCAAACAAAAGAATGGATATGGTCCATTGGAATCGACGTGGGGTAACTTTAGTAGAGACCCACTTGAGAACTATACTTTAAAGTGGGGTCGATTGGGGTGATCACCACCAATTCATAATGAATAGATTTTATATGAATACAGACTTATTTTACTAATGTATATATATATTTTTTTTTGTGAGAACGACTTTTTGTTTTATGTTGTTTTCTTGGGTTAAAACTACAAATATGCTTATCAAAATTGTGGTTTTATTAAAATTCCTATTATTATTATTACTATTATTATTATTATTATTATTATTATTATTATTATAACTAAAATAATTATTTTCATAATTTAGCAATTTCATCATTATTAATTAAATATTATATTTATACTTGAGGACAGTGAAAACCAATGACTCTTCCTGACTACAATATCTGGATCGATCCTCTCTTAAGAACACAATTTGTGGGGAGAAAATGTTGGACAAATGTGTATTTACAATAGTTGAAGAAATCTTATCAGAAAGTGAATTGTCAATGTATTGCTTTGTTTTATTTATGGGTGGATACATTTAATTTGTGTAACATTTTTGTTGGTTGCAATTTGTCTATTGAATTAAATTAAATTTAATTAGAATGGGATGAATCATAAATTTAATATATAATTTTTAACCCATATCACCAACAGAGATCACTCAGTTCCTCAGTGTTTCACTTTAGCCTGGCCGTTATATAGGACTACACAACTGGGTGGAGGGTGGGGCTGCTCAAGCCCCCCTTTTATATTTTGTAGGGGCTTGGACTATATTAAGCCCACCTATCCCCACCCCAGTATGTTACACGTATATTAAAAACCATCTATAAAATAGTTTAAATTACTGACAGACTTACCCCATGCGCCATGCCCATTGTCAGCAATTAATATTATGAGTAGTTAAATACAACAGAAAAAATAAAAATATCCATCATAATCACCTGTCACTATAAGCTTGGTAATTAATTCTAAGTAATAATAAGAGACCTGTTGTCCCAGCCGAAAAATATGCTGTCTTTTCAAAAATTGATTTATAATTTAATTTTATTTTTAAATATTTTAAATTAAATTAATAAAGAAAAAACTGAATGTTAAAATTTGATACTATGTATTTAAAACCATTAATGTGTGTAGGCCTATTTAGAATGTTTAAAAACTCCTATTTTACCAGATGTTTATATTGCCGCCTATAGAATAAATTTTGTGGATAGAAATTTCAGCAGACGAGTATTTAAAGTGAAAAAAAAAGAGATGGTACAGTTTAAAATAGTTCAAACTGTGTTTTCCATTATTATTAAAGACGATGTAGCCAACATACTAAAATTAAGCTTTTGCGCATAATATGACTGTAATAGTAATATAAACGGCCGTGATTTTGCGACCCCTGAATTAACTCTTGCGGTCTGTTAAACAAGAACATAGATTTACAGCTACCTGCTTCAGAAATAATGCTACCCCCTCCCAAAGCAGACCTTTCTGACTTAGTTGCATTGTTTAGTCAGGAATGTGAATTTTCAAACCATTCTAATAAAGAGTGCACAAAGTTAGAACTCGGCTCGTTGGCGTAGTTAACTAGTGTCGTGTTAAACAAGACTGCCGAGGATGGAAAGATCGGGGTTCGATCCCAGTTGGGTGCACTGAGTGTGGTTTTTCCCTAAATGGTTCCTCATTGTCTCTTCGCGCAAATATGGGTGCGATTTCTCTAAATTACATAAATTACACCTACCTCATCCCTAATTCATTAGTGTAATTAGAACATAGGCGTATAGCCCAAACGGATAGTAAGACGTGGTAATAAAAAAAATAAAAAAAATAATGCCCCCTTCAGACGGAGCAGCTTCGATGGCGCTGTTAACGGCCTGAGTGGTTGTCTCCACCACTAAAAATAGCAACGCTCATCGCGAAACCTACAATTGAATTATAGCTTTTAGGATGAAATTGTGTGAAACCTTTCTTTTCTGTTTCGGAGGAGAGGCGACACCTAAACACGTGACCTTGAAATGTATATTTACTAAAAGGGAAAGGGAGGAGCTACTAATGCCTATACAGGCCAATGCCATATACCATATACTGAGGGATGTGGACCGGTGGAGCTACCTCGATGAGATAATGGACCAGGTATCGAAAGCAGAAAGGGACAGACACATGGACAAACTAAAAGAAAGAAGACAAAGACAGAACCAAGGCTCGAGACAAAACATACAGGAAGAAACAACTGAGGAAGAAGTGGCGAGTGAAGACGATGGAGACGGAGGAGAAGAAACATCAGACTTAGACTAGACGTTACCAAACTGGTGAAACAAAACACAGAAAGTGTAATAAAAGGGAGGGTGGACTAGATTTTGATGTTCTCTGGATATATTTAGAGCTCTAGCCGAGTAAAGGTGTCTCAGGGATACCAGTGATGCATATAACTGATGAACCAGGGACGCCTGTAGTACCGGCTAGGGGAGAAGGAAGGTAAGTGGATTCAGATGAGACGTCGGAAGTTGGTCCTTAGTCTAAGAGCTCTGCTAGCTTGGAAACAAGAGTGATGCTGTGCAGGAGCTATCAAGCACTCCAGGGATGTCGACTGGCCATGGCAGGAAGTGAACAGAAAAAAAATTGTACTCCTTACAAGGAAAAAATATAAACCGATTGTGTAGATGACGGCACTAGGTATAAATTAGGTTAAGTTAGATTTAAGCCCAAAGTAGACATATCAATAGATAAATAAATGTATATAGTCAAAATAACTTAAATAGGGAAAGAGGGACAAGTATAGTTATAAGTTATCATAAATTAAATATTGGTATTGATATATTGTAGACAGATATGCTAACAGGCACAGGTTAAGGTAAATTGGTAATGATCAATAACAGGACAAGTAGTTTTAGTAGTAGTATATGTTTATATTCCAGAATATGTATGTGTCAATTTTTTTTTTAGATTAAAATTATATATAAGGCATATTGTAATATGAACAGAGCAACAAAATCCTGATTTATAGTAAAATAAGATGTCAGGACAAATGTATAAGGAAATTAAAAAACAAAAAAAGCCCAATACAGAGGATTTTATAACAGAGATTGAAAAGTGGACGGTACTATCTATGATCATCAAATAGGCATGAAACAGGCCCCGATTAGGTCTTTCAAAAAGCAACTTAGCAAGTTACTTTTGATACGTTTATTATTTATAGGTGTGAAAAACATCATCGTTAAAAGGAGATCTTTTTCCACATCCACTTTCACTTGAAGATTGATTTTTCAAATTCTAGAAATAGCTTGTGTAGGCAAGAATTAAAGCACTCTTTAGCAGCACCACCAATGGCCGTTAGCAGCACCACCATTGGCCGCTAGCAGGACCACTGACGGCCGTTAGCAGCACCACCTATGGCTGCTAGCAGCAACACCGACGTCCGTTAGCAGTGCCACAAACGGTCGTTAACAGCAACCAATTAAGAGCACTACCACAACCAAAAGCACTACCCCATTAGTAGTGCATCCGACGAACATAAGAGCACTATCGACGGAGTTTAGCAGCACCGCGTTAGCACCCACTGAAATGAATCATACCGAATGAACACTTAATGCTAAGGGTGCTACAAGGTATCTAACTGAAAAGCAGAGTAGACTTTTAAAAATCTAAAATTATTTATGAAGGACATATTCAAATAAAACCTTCAGAGATTAAAAAAATATTAAATTCAAAATATATTTTTTGATAAATTAGAAACCGGCACATAATATTAATCAAAACTACGTTTAAAATGATATTCAACAAAATAGCTAATAATTTATGAAATAGAGCAGAAATAATAAAATACTACAACGAACATCAGTGTTTACTGTACATTAATATTATTATTATTAGCACCGCGTCTTACTACCCGTTCGGGTTATACGCATTTACGCTAATGTGTAATGGTAGGGTGATTGTGAGATGAAATGGAGGACCTACAGTTTAACGTGGGATCCGAACCACGTAGCGGCCTGGCATTCCCCACATTCTGTACATTAATAGAAACTAATAATATATGATGCAAATACCAAAATAGTGGCACCTTAATCTGGCATCCTACAGCTCTGTATTAGGTTATTATAGTTTAAAGGCAATCAATCTGAAAATAACGGCAGAACCAGGTTCCATGACTATGCCGGGTCTCTTTTTACACCTATAACTGTAATTGCCGCCATGTGTGCTCGTGACGCAGATTTAAATATAGAAACTGTGGCCCCTTAAACATGGCGGTAGTGTAGAGGAGTAATATCTAAATTTAAATACATATAATTCGATAATAACGGCAGACCCGGGTTCCACACTTATGCAGGGTCATTATAGACATATAGAACTATAATTGCCACCATGTGTGCTCATGACGCAGATTCAAATATAGAAACTGTGGCGCCTTAAACCGGCGGTCGCGCAGTGCTAATTTCGAGTCTAATTTAGGTTTGAAGGCATATTTCCAAAATAACGTTAGACCCGGGTTCCACACATATGCAGGGTCATTATAGACATATAGAACTATGATCCCCACCATGTGTGCTCATGCCGCAGATTCAAATATAGAAACTGTGGCACCTTAAACTAGCGCCCAACATGTCTGGATTAGGTTATTATAGTTTAAAGGCAATCAATCTGAAAATAACGGCAGAACCAGGTTCCACGACCATGCAGGGTCTCTTTTTACACCTTTAACTGTAATTGCCACCATGTGTGCTCATGACGCAGATTCAAATATAGAAACTGTGGCCCCTTAAACATGGCGGTAGTGTAGAGGAGTAATATCTAACTTTAAATACATATAATTCGATAATAACGGCAGACCCGGGTTCCACACTTATGGAGGGTCATTATAGACATATAGAACTATAATTGCCACCATGTGTGCTCATGACGCAGATTCAAAGATAGAAACTGTGGCGCCTTAAACCGGCGGTCGCGCAGTGCTAATTTCGAGTCTAATTTAGGTTTGAAGGCATATTTCCAAAATAACGGCAGACCCGGCTTCCACACATATGCAGGGTCATTATAGACATATAGAACTATGATCCCCACCATGTGTGCTCATGCCGCAGATTCAAATATAGAAACTGTGGCACCTTAAACTAGCGCCCAACATGTCTGTATTAGGTTATTATAGTTTAAAGGCAATCAATCTGAAAATAACGGCAGAACCAGGTTCCACGACCATGCAGGGTCTCTTTTTACACCTATAACTGTAATTGCCACCATGTGTGCTCATGACGCAGATTCAAATATAGAAACTGTGGCCCCTTAAACATGGCGGTAGTGTAGAGGAGTAATATCTAACTTTAAATACATATAATTCGATAATAACGGCAGACCCGGGTTCCACACTTATGCAGGGTCATTATAGACATATAGAACTATAATTGCCACCATGTGTGCTCATGACGCAGATTCAAATATAGAAACTGTGGCGCCTTAAACCGGCGGTCGCGCAGTGCTAATTTCGAGTCTAATTTAAGTTTGAAGGCATATTTCCAAAATAACGGCAGACCCGGGTTCCACACATATGCAGGGTCATTATAGACATATAGAACTATGATCCCCACCATGTGTGCTCATGCCGCAGATTCAAATATAGAAACTGTGGCACCTTAAACTAGCGCCCAACATGTCTGTATTAGGTTATTATAGTTTAAAGGTAATCATTCTGAAAATGACGGCAGAACCAGGTTCCACGACCATGCAGGGTCTCTTTTTACACCTATAACTGTAATTGCCAACATGTGTGCTCATGATGCAGATTCAAATATAGAAACTGTGGCCCCTTAAACATGGCGGTAGTGTAGAGGAGTAATATCTAACTTTAAATACATATAATTCGATAATAACGGCAGACCCGGGCTCCACACTTATGCAGGGTCATTATAGACATATAGAACTATAATTGCCACCATGTTTGCTCATGACGCAGATTCAAATATAGAAACTGTGGCGCCTTAAACCGGCGGTCGCGCAGTGCTAATTTCGAGTCTAATTTAGGTTTGAAGGCATATTTCCAAAATAACGTTAGACCCGGGTTCCACACATATGCAGGGTCATTATAGACATATAGAACTATGATCCCCACCATGTGTGCTCATGCCGCAGATTCAAATATAGAAACTGTGGCACCTTAAACTAGCGCCCAACATGTCTGTATTAGGTTATTATAGTTTAAAGGCAATCAATCTGAAAATAACGGCAGAACCAGGTTCCACGACCATGCAGGGTCTCTTTTTACACCTATAACTGTAATTGCCACCATGTGTGCTCATGACGCAGATTCAAATATAGAAACTGTGGCCCCTTAAATATGGCGGTAGTGTAGAGGAGTAATATCTAACTTTAAATACATATAATTCGATAATAACGGCAGACCCGGGTTCCACACTTATGCAGGGTCATTATAGACATATAGAACCATAATTGCCACCATGTGTGCTCATGACGCAGATTCAAATATAGAAACTGTGGCGCCTTAAACCGGCGGTCGCGCAGTGCTAATTTCGAGTCTAATTTAGGTTTGAAGGCATATTTCCAAAATAACGGCAGACCCGGCTTCCACACATATGCAGGGTCATTATAGACATATAGAACTATGAGCCCCACCATGTGTGCTCATGTCGCAGATTCAAATATAGAAACTGTGGCACCTTAAACTAGCGCCCAACATGTCTCTATTAGGTTATTATAGTTTAAAGGCAATCAATCTGAAAATAACGGCAGAACCAGGTTCCACGACCATGCAGGGTCTCTTTTCACACCTATAACTGTAATTGCCACCATGTGTGCTCATGACGCAGATTCAAATATAGAAACTGTGGCCCCTTAAACATGGCGGTAGTGTAGAGGAGTAATATTTAACTTTAAATACATATAATTCGATAATAACGGCAGACCCGGGTTCCACACTTATGCAGGGTCATTATAGACATATAGAACTATAATTGCCACCATGTGTGCTCATGACGCAGATTCAAATATAGAAACTGTGGCCCCTTAAACATGGCGGTAGTGTAGAGGAGTAATATTTAACTTTAAATACATATAATTCGATAATAACGGCAGACCCGGGTTCCACACTTATGCAGGGTCATTATAGACATATAGAACTATAATTGCCACCATGTGTGCTCATGACGCAGATTCAAATATAGAAACTGTTGCGCCTTAAACCGGCTGTCGCACAGTGCTAATTTCGAGTCTAATTTAGGTTTGAAGGCATATTTCCAAAATAACGTTAGACCCGGGTTCCACACATATGCAGGGTCATTATAGACATATAGAACTATGATCCCCACCATGTGTGCTCATGCCGCAGATTCAAATATAGAAACTGTGGCACCTTAAACTAGCGCCCAACATGTCTGTATTAGGTTATTATAGTTTAAAGGCAATCAATCTGAAAATAACGGCAGAACCAGGTTCCACGACCATGCAGGGTCTCTTTTCACACCTTTAACTGTAATTGCCACCATGTGTGCTCATGACGCAGATTCAAATATAGAAACTGTGGCCCCTTAAACATGGCGGTAGTGTAGAGGAGTAATATCTAACTTTAAATACATATAGTTCGATAATAACGGCAGACCCGGGTTCCACACTTATGCAGGGTCATTATAGACATATAGAACTATAATTGCCACCATGTGTGCTCATGACGCAGATTCAATTATAGAAACTGTGGCGCCTTAAACCGGCGGTCGCGCAGTGCTAATTTCGATTCTAATTTAGGTTTGAAGGCATATTTCAAAATAACGGCAGACCCGGCTTCCACACATATGCAGGGTCATTATAGACATATAGAACTATGATCCCCACCATGTGTGCTCATGCCGCAGATTCAAATATAGAAACTGTGGCACCTTAAACTAGCGCCCAACATGTCTGTATTAGGTTATTATAGTTTAAAGGCAATCAATCTGAAAATAACGGCAGAACCAGGTTCCACGACCATGCAGGGTCTCTATTTACACCTATAACTGTAATTGCCACCATGTGTGCTCATGACGCAGATTCAAATATAGAAACTGTGGCCCTTAAACATGGCGGTAGTGTAGAGGAGTAATATCTAACTTTAAATACATATAATTCGATAATAACGGCAGACATGGGTTCCACACTTATGCAGGATCATTATAGACATATAGAACTATGATCCCCACCATATATTGCATCTTAAACCCATCTATTAGAAATGTGTTTAAACTAATATTTCATCTTATTTTCCTCTATGCTATATTTGTAAAACTAAATATCTATTCTATTGCCATCTACTAGAATTTTTGGAACTAATTATCTACTCTATTGCTATCTATTAGATTTTTTGGAACTAAATTCTTTCTTGGTTCCATTTATTTTTCTAATGTTGGTTAAAAACGGTTAGTTTATTGTGGATGTGGCGGACTTCTGGGAGCTGCGGCAAATAGCAGATTTCTTTGAACTCCAACATAACCATGCCGATCAAGTATATTGGCAGAACAACAGATTTTAAAGGAAAAACACTATGGGAAATCCTCGGGAACTTAAAAAACTTTGGCGTCGGAAGAATTGTTGTAAGAAGTATGCTTGAGAGATATCCAGAACCATCATATTTGAAAATACTAAAAGTTGAACCCGTGGCACACGAGGTAAAAAAAAAAAAAAAAAACTGGCCAAATTTGACGATAAGTGAGGGAATCTTTTTTCCCCAACTGAGTTTTAGACTAAAGCAAGTTCCTTATTAAAGTAAATAATGTAATTGTTAATTTTCCGTGATTGAGACTGAGTAACAAGTTGAGGCTAGGAAAGTCGCAAGATTTATCCACATCACATATTTTCACCACTCTGGACCATACACATATTTACTTTAATTCACCTGCTATAAAACCCATTTTGTTAACTTTTAAGGGCCTAATTATAAATGATCCAATGGGATTTTTATACTGTAGGCTTTCCATATATAATTTGTATCTTCATAAATTACTATGCAGTCACATATTGTACACCGTTATTATGATAGAGCCACATGGCTCTCTCGGACATAAAATGCTAATGAGTAAATAAATTTCATCAAAGAAGAGTGAAAATCCACCCTAAATAGATCTACAGCTTGTTGGGATTCGAGCCCCTACTTCGTTATGGTCTTTCATAATTATATATATTTTATGTTGATTAAAACTGTATCGCCTGAGATTTAATTGTAGACAGTCCCTGTAGAAGAAGTAAACATCTTGTGAGTGCACTTTACAAGTGAGCTTCTGACAAACGGGTACAACTGATTGTGAACGAGCCTTTACCTGCAAACCATATCAGACGGTATTGACGCCTTTGTGTGTCTACCGGTGTGGGTCTAACAAGATTATTTAAGTTATAAAGTTAAATGTTTATAAAACCCACTTCATTTGTTATATCATACATAACTGGTAACTAGCACATAAGTTTTTCAGCGGCCATTAAGGGTTTTTTCCACAAACTTATTCATAATTAGCAAGTTTTATTGTCATTCGTAACAAAGCCTCTTGTTAGCCAACAATATTAATGATACATTTAAAAAATACTGTATATCCTATGAAAGGAAGTTGAAACCTTAGTGCATCACTATAGGCACTGAATTAACTATCAGAATTGTGCACTGATTTTTGTATATGTTTATTTTTTTGCAAAAATTAGTGTACATCATTAGTGCACTAAGTTTAAAGTTTAGGACTGATTCACTTGACTTGACATATTTTTCAAATAGGGTCTGTATCTTTATTTATTTCTTATTCATTCTCTTTTTCTTTCTCTGTATCGTTTAAATTAAATTACAATAATATCCCACTTGAAGGTGCAGAATATAACACGCACTTGTAGGTACAAACTATCAATAGGTTTGAATGTTTATAAAATTACAAGTAAAGTGTGACTTGTTTTATCTCAGGACTGCCGGAAAGTGCGAGTGTTGATAGAAAGAGTGTTCAGAGGGCGTAAGTTTCCCAAACCTGTTGAGTTATACAGCGTGTCCTACAAGGCAGACTACCGGTTGTTACACAAGGATGAAGAGGCAGACTATTGCAGTTTCGACCCTGGAGAGGAGAAACCGGAGCGGATACTACCACGTACTGCGCCGTTCCCACCATTATTCAGGGTGAGTTATATTATCACAGATATCTTAGTCCATTTTTCCCTAAACGGTGCAGACAGCTCTTTCCAGAACAGCCTATTTATCTTAAAACGGTACATACAATGCTTTCTAGAGTGGCCTACATCTTAAAACATGACAGACAACACTTTCAAGATTAGCCTCTTTGTCACTCAACGCTGGGAGCACTGTTGACACAATCTATTATTGTGTGCACAGCATTTACTGCCCATGCAGTCTTCCACCCACCTATATATTAATAGAATAGAAATTTAGAGGAATTGTACCCATATTTGCATAGAGATAAAGTGAAAAATCACTTTACCAGCACTGTTTCGATACAATCTTCCATTGCGCAAGAACTAGAATCGATATATATATATATATTTTTATTTTTAGGTTAAAGTAAGGTTTTTATCGGTTCTTAAAGGTTTTAACATTTTATAATAAATAATTTATGCTTGCATTTTATGGCCTTCTTTCTGGAACTCAATCTTGTTCGAAAAATAAAATTCTCCCTTCTTTCAAGAATTTCTGTGAGGGTAGGGAAGCACTAGGAGGCTAAGAGTTTAGGAAGATGCATTAAGTTTTGAGAGACACCAAACAAGTCTAAGAAGGAGAAATGCTGAGCAATGAGAACCTGTCTAAGTTAAATACAAAGACATGAATTTAAAAGTGTTATTCCTAAAATTTGAACAATTTAATTTGTTGTTAGATGGTTAGTTTACTTAGAGGGGATAAGACGGGCTGGGAGGTGTCGCAACTTGTTAATATTTTCTCTCGGCCTTCAAATATCAAATAATAATCACATAGTCCTATGTTTGTGTTCATTGTATTTAGTTCAGAAGTGTTTTTATACTTTTATTAATAATCGATTAAGTTATTTGAATTAGTTAATATATGGGTCAAAATAAATATCAGCCAGTGTGGAATTTATTTAAATGACAGAGGAAGTGTCACATTAAGAATATTATTAGGATGGCTCTTAAGATAAATTACATACAGTCTATGCAACTATATTGTAACCCTGAAACCTATTTCTTATTTTTCTGTTTCTACAAATTAAGGACTTCAAAAAATTAAAAATGTTCAAATTGAATTCAAGAATATTGCCATAACATTATTTTATCATATTAGCCTATTAATGAATAATAAAATAATGTTTTTTATTCAAAAAAATATCTGAGAAGAACATTATAGCCGATTTAAATGTTTTGGACAAATGAACTAAAATCATATCGGTCTACACTATTTCCTTTTGTTCCCAACATGGTAATTAGCTGGTTTGATTGCATCAAACCACTACTAGATAATTTAATTTATTCACCTTTTCCATTTAAAAATACACATCAAATTAAGTTTTTATATATACTCTATAATTTGAAAATAAAATGAAATTATTTAAAAAAAATATGGAGTCTCAGCAGAGGCGGTCTTATTATTATTTTTTAAAGATCTTGCAAAAAAATATTATAATTTCCTATTAAAATGGCACCTGAATTATAAATAAATTGTGCATTCATTAAATTCCTGAATTATTTCTATTTATTATATAAATATTCCATAGTTTATAGTAAGTTATGTTTTAATATCATGTTCTATTTACAACTATTATAATAGTACAAAAACTAATCTACATTTTTAAGATCTGGAACCAGAACCAGAATCAAAAAGAACAGGAACTCCTATTTTTCTAGAACAAGAAGAAGAACCTGAACTTTTAAAATTTGATTTGGAGGACCCAAACTAGAACTGATAATTATTTTGGTTTGATTCCCTACTATAAACACTCAGTTTACTAAGCAGGGTAGGGGAATACCAAATAAACTGACTACTACACCACTCTTTTAAGGGATTCCAACATAATTTAATATTTAAATTTCAAAAAGCTCTCATACACAATCATACTTTATTTTTTAGCTTCGCGTCATACTACTTATTCAGGTTATAAGCATCACAGTGCTACTTGTCACGCAAATTGTTCTAACTTGTGTTGATGAAAATATTATAATTTTCCTTCAAAAGGAGAGCCTGACACGTTACAAAACTAGTGTCACACACCTGTTATCTATTGCTCCACTCTTTTAGTCTCACTTGATAACTCGTACCACTCAGCCATACCTCTCCTAAACATTGACTCTCCTCCATTCAAGACTCTCCCTCTTTCTGACATTTCACGTTCATCAACAAAACGCTACCCTCTTCATTGGCCGCATGGTCTAATGCGCTACTCTCGCAGTAGACTTGGCTACTGATAACGGGTAAATCGAGGCTTGAATCTTGGTTGGGTGTACTGAGGGCGATTTTTCCAAAACAGGTTTCCACCCTTTTGTCACACAAATGAGTGTACACTTTCTATAAATATAACCTTTCTCATTTCTAAAACCATTAGCCTAATTAGTATATAGGTGTATAACTCAAACGGGTAGTAAAGCATGGTTCTAAAAAAATCTGGACGCTACGTGCCATATACCACAACACTCAGAGACCAACAAACAGAGGAGGGACGTAGGTGGTACACCATTCAGAAAAAAATACATACTCAGTACCTGCTGGCCCAGATTTTAATTTTTTTTTTTTTATTGTCGGTAAAATTGACAAGCCTACATAACCATCACTGAGTCAGTGTCACGATTGTTATTGTTCTCTTGGTTCCATTGCTAAAATCAAATACAAAAAGTCAGTGTGGAAGATTTTTTTTAGGATACAATGAATCAAAAATGAATTAATATATACTTTAACTTATATATTTTGAAAAACTAAATTTTCTGTTAGAAGCAATAACTTGAAAATAATTTTGTGTTGGACTTTGTAGTGTTTAGTTTATGTACAACAAAACTATAATAATTGAGAATTGAACTAATTTTGGAATGAAATTATTTTGTTCTTTCATATGCAAAAGTAAAGTGGGTTCATTTTTCTCGACAATTTCAGGATAAATGAAGGGTACATTCTATCATGCTGTTGTTAGGATTCTGAGTGTAGAACTGTAGCTTTTAGTTGACAATATTATTGCTGTGATCACAGGAGTTGATAGTGCGAGAGATGATGGCGAGGGGTGAGCCTTTGTCCAAGGAACCTGTGTTGGAGATGAGTTACCACAAGGGGCCATGCACTGTTGCCAGGATGGCAAGAGAAGGGGAGGTACCCACAGTAGCAGTGGACCCCGGCTTGGGGACACCGGCCAGTCCACAACTGTATCAGAACTGTCGGATGAAGCAGTGATTAGTGACAAAATTGTGTCCCAGTCTGCATAAGTCGATTGCCAACGTACAGGTTTTGCCAGCCACTTTAGAAGCATACAACTTTTTAAAAAATGCTACTTTAACTCGATACAACTTATTCAATTTAATAAATAGAAAATTAAATTTTTAATTTTATTAACTAGAATGAAAATATGGGAAAAAATTATGTTTCAATTTAATTTTGGTAATTTGTGAAATAATTTTGTATTCCCTATTGGTCCTTGTCATGTGATGAGTTTAGAAAAATACAAATTTGTATTTAATATGTTGATAAAACTTATCTCCAATAAATTAAAAACGAATCTTCAATAAATCACAATCTTATAAAGACATATTGCAAGGAAGCTGATCTTTAAGGTCATTTGACCATCAAAATTTTATTACATTATTTTAATAAGTGTATAAATATAAACTATAAATATTGATTCACTGCTTTCAATTCATTACAGTTCTCAAGCTATAAGTAGTCAAACTTACTAGTTTATCCATTTTACGTACTAATTTTAAGGTAAAGTAGTTAATGTATGGGGATTAAATTTATTATAGCTAGACATTCATATGGAGTGTATGCAATGAAGTACTTACAATATTTTAAATCAAATTAGTTTTTAATTTATAAGCTATTTAATAGTTGTATAATTACATAATTTTTGATCTTATACAAGTACTTTACGTTTTATACCCCGATACTTTGATTTTATATTATTTTGTAGTACTTAATGTCATTATTTCAAATTTGTTTGGTTTATTAGTCTAACTCTACTTTTTTATTTTATTATTTACACCGCGTTGAACAATGCAAACATAAATTTGTTATGTCCATTTCCTGAAACGTCTTGTTTTGACTGTACCTACCAATAACACAGACTAACCGACCAAGGAAGGATCAGGCTAGCCCGGTCTCCGTCTAATGACTCACCCTTAAGTGCTTTTTTTTAGCACCGCGTCTAACTACCTGAGTGACGAGTTGTGACATTTATTTTGTCTCTTTTTCCTTCCTCTAGTCATTTGGCACTTGAATAGTATTTTACTGTGTTAGTTTTATTCTTCAACTCTGAAGTGTCAAAGTAGCTCATCTCTTGGTACATCAAAACGCGTCTTGATTTTAAACTGATTGTTTATTTGTATATTACAATTAATTTCATGAATGTATAAAAATATATGTGTTTCACTTTTATTACTGGTTGTAAATAAATTGAACATTAAAAAGATCTTAAAAGTTTTGAAAATATATCTAATGTTACATGAGTACTGCATTTTTTTAGGCATTTTCTAAAAAAAATCTTAATTTTGCGTGTTTATTGAACATGGACAAGTTCAACCCTAAAAAAGCAACATGCATAAAAACCAATAAAATAAAAGAAAAAGGCGAAATTGAACAATAATTGATATGAACTTAAAACAATGAAAGATTTGATCTGCGATGTTTTCAGGTATGTACAAGTCCGTAGATGGGGGGTGGGGGTGTTTGGGGATTCAAACCCTCCAATAAATTTTATGAACAAAATATATATGGCTTTATATATGGTTCAAATTATATCAAAATTAAGATACAAATACTACTTAGGGAGCTGTGTAACCATAAAAAGCACTTCAGGGAGTTACTAGAGGTGTTTAATATTCAGAATGTTTCCTAGCCTTCGGCAGCCATGGGGTTATGTTGCAAAAAAAACCTTCAAATGGCTTCTAGAAGTGTTTAATATTTAGAATTTTCCCTAGCTTTCGGCAGTTATGATGTTATGTTGCAAAAAAAAAAACACTTCACATAATTTTTAGAGTGGTTTAAATATATAGAATTCCAAACCCTTCCTTCACCTCTGACAAGACATCGTGTGAATGTGGGGAATTCCAGGCCTCCACCGTGGTTCGGATTCCATGTTAAACTCTAGGTCCTTCATTTCATCTTACAATCACCCTACTATTACACATTAGCGTAAGTGCGTATAACCCGAACGGGTAGTAAGACGCGGTGCTTATAATAATAATAATAATAATAATAATAAAATATTTAGAATTTGTCCTAGTCTCTGGCAGTTAGGGGGTTGTGTTGCCAAAAAAAACACTTCAGATCGCTTCTAGAACCGTTTATCTCTTTTTTTTTATTCTAGCTTCCGGCAATTGTGGGATGTGTCCACCAAACACCTCCCACCCCACCCACACCCCTCCGAAAATATTGGCTAGCTATGGCCTTGGGTACGTAATAAACTTATAACAAACGTAGGAGATATATATGTGGTGTGTATATCATTTGCTAAAGCCATAGTAGCTCCCTACTTGTTGGAGTTCGTAAGGAATCATATCATACATTCAACAAAAAGAGTTTTGATTTGAGTTCATCTTCCTTAAATAATTACTAATGAATATCATCACACAAGCTGCAAATCACTTTAATCACGGGAATGTTTGTATGGAGGAGAATACACTTTAATTCATTTAAATTTGTTGAAAAGTGACACCTTGACACTAGAATAAAATTTATCCCATGATCTTAGTGTGTCAATGTTCTAACACTGAGCTATCCAGGATTTGTTCCACAATGTTCTAACACTGAGCTATCCAGGATTTGTTCCACAATGTTCTAACACTGAGCTATCCAGGATTTGTTCCACAATGTTCTAACACTGAGCTATCCAGGATTTGTTCCACAATGTTCTAACACTGAGCTATCCAGGATTTGTTCCACGCTCATGATCTCATATCCACGCGAACTGACAATAAAAAAGTTTAGTCAGTATGGTTAGTGCAGACTATCTTAGTTTGAAACACAGCTTCCGCTCAGAACCCACTATTGTTTGTTGTTCCGAGGCCTGGTTACCAGTGGCTCATTATATTTTATTGTTTTATGTCCAGGGGCCTGGTTTCACGAGTAGGACATGACTTGTGCCAACTTGTTGAACTCATGCATATGTGGACAAAATGATCGACAGCCAACTGGTTAACTCAAAAAGACCAACCTAGAAAATTGATGCCTTATTAATGATGAGTTTAATCCACACAATAGGTATAACCCGATAACGAGGTAGTAAGACGCGGTGCTAAAAAAATTGCTAAATTGTCCCCCCACCCCTCCTCCCTCCACCCACCCCCCGTTCCTTAGATTCTCACTCCCTGTTTGAGCTATACACAGAATAAGGAATGGGAATGAGGCAGTGGACCATGTGACCACAAATGTGGGTATTTATTAGAGTTATAAATTTTATTAAAAAAATAATATTTCATAGACTTTAACTGTTTTTTCCGTCTATGATTTTGTTGTCGAATATGTTGTTTGCAATGTATTAACTTATTGGTCAATCCATCTCGACTTTTGTATACCATTAAGTCCTTTCATGTCAAACAGTTGTATATATTATCAATAGTTCTAAACAGGTCGATCACTTGACACACTCAATTTGAAATATTTTTATTGAATTGGTCAACCAGTTGGCTGTCGATCACTTTCTTTGCCTTCTTATGCATAAACTTGTCGACCAGTTGGTCTTAGTCTTGTAGGCCACTTGACCTACGTGGCATTTGAACATTTTTACAGCTTTTCGGCCGGTTTGTAAGATGCCATTCATGCATGAGCTTTGTTAACTTTTATAAAAATAACAACAAAAAGTGATACTTTTTTTTTACTACAAATAAAGAACTCTAAAACCTGCTCCGGTGCTAGCATGATCTATAAGGTGTCACTCTCGTCGTAGACTAGATCACTAAAGAGAGGAAGATCGGGGTTCGATCTCCGTCAGGTGTACAGAGGGTAGTTTTATTATAAATTGTTTCTCGCTCTATGCAAATGCGAGTGCGCTTCCTCTAAATTCAGCTTTCCTAATCCTTTACTAACTAGCGTAATTAGTACATGTGAGTATACCACGAACAGATAGTAAGACTCTGTGCTAAAAGAATAATAAAAGAACCCTTAAACTTTCACTACTCAAATTATTTCATTAAATTGCCTAGTTATACATATTTTTCTTCTTCTAAGAACACATTTTGTAAATACAGGCTAAATAGTATTCGGTATGATAAATACTTTGTGACACATGTAATAAGTTCATTATTTTAAATTATTAATATTGTATGAATCTTAGTAGCCAGGATTTAAACTCAAGACCACAACTCCCGGGTGAGCCATGCAGTGACCATTCATGTTCTAATTTACTAAATAACAGTGAAGTTTCTTAGCGGAAAAAAAAAGTGGTAGAGCTATGACACACTGTTCAAAATTCCCTGTTAAAATGTTATAGCCTATTCGTTCTAGGAGAAGCTTGTTGGACGAATCACCGTAAGGGGGAACCCCTCCCCAAAGTTCTAACCAAACATATACTACTAACATCCTTAAATCTCTTAGTAGTTAATATTAAATAGCTTTGGAAACTTTTCTTCTCTTTAAATAGAGGTTTTTTGTTTTTGTAAATCTAACCATAAAAAAAATTAAATTTTTGAATTTCAACTTTTTTAAATAATTATGATCTAATTTCCATGATTATGCCCAAAATATTTTTTTTAACAACTGACGTCTCTATTTTTACAAAGATTTTATCTTTGGCCATTTCCTAAATAGTTAAGAATTTTTTAAAAGAATACAAAATTTATTTTTAAACAATAATTTGCGCAAAGGTTGTGTAAAAAAACATATGTCTATTAATTAAAAAGAAACTTATAGAGATATGTAAACTCTTATTATTATTATTATTATTATTTCACTCCCTCCACATTTTAATACATTTTCGCTTGAACAGTTTTCTGAAACACCACATCAAGTGTAGTATTTTTAAAAACAGAATATCATTGATTTTCAATTTCAGTCTTCTCACCTGATTGTGTTGTTTGTCTGTTGAAGCCATTTCCTCCACCGCTCAACGATCGATAACTTCCTTTACAGTACCATGAGGGTTTATTATGACTAGAGACTTGAAAAGGTGAGGTTATTTTTAGGGGAAAAGTGGGGTTATTTTTCTCAAAAAGTGATATTATTTATTTACATAAATACGAGTCGAATTAGTGTGCGTTAGAAAAAAAACTAAGATAAAACTGTCTACATTTTCCATTCATATTGTGTATTTAACTATTTAATAACATATTCCGAGAAAATTCAAATATAAATACACACATAAGATTAAACGTTAATATCAAACTCGATATCATTACCTTTGAGTCTTACAAATAGCAGTATCAAAATAATCGATTATCATTATTATTATTAGCACCGCGTCTTAATACCCGATCGGGTTATACACACTTACGCTAATGTGTAATGGTTGGGTGATTGTGATATGAAATGGAGAACCTACAGCTTAACGTGGGATCCGAACCACAGTGGAGGTCTGGCATTCCCCACATTCACAAGTTGTGATTAATACACGTCTTGTCAGAGGTGAAGGAAGGGTTTGGTAATCAGATAAATCTGTGCCGGGACAGGGGATTGAACCCCGGACCCCCAGCACATAAGTCTGACACCTTACCCATAGATCACCAGGTCACCACTAATCGATTATCAACTTAGGCTTAAACCAAACAATAATAATACCGAAACATGTCATCATAGTAGACTAAGCTACTATCAAATAAGGAGAACGGAATAAAAATTAGGAAGATATAATTTTGCCAAACATGATTGCCTGTATCAAGGTCCATAAATATTAATGTCCTTGCTTGACCTAGCGGGAAATCTTTTAAAGGCTGTAAACAAAGAAATGAATTTTAGTTATTGTAATCTGTAAAAGTAGAAATCGTGATTTTTAATGCTAACCTCAGATAAAAAAAAACTTAAATATCCTGAAAACGCTCATTTTTGCTGAAGTAAAAACTGATACTACTCGTGTAAACAGCAGCCCTGGTATAGTGCTATCACCAGTGTTACCGTGATAATAATTATATTGCACGTTGTGGTATTTGCAAAATTACAAAGAAATTGTGTTTATTTAGAAAAAAAAGCTTAAATTCGTGTTATTCGTATGAAAACAGTAGAACTCGTGTAAAAATTTGTTTTATCGCAAATGCGAATTTTGCATATCCCTAGTTATGACTGATGTCACAAACTGGTTTTTGAATAGCTTATACATTTTTCAGTGAAAATACTTGGTTTTTTCCTTCTGGTTTTGCTCTAAAATAGCAATAAACTATTATAATATTCACCACACACACCATTTTAAATATTTAGTTCATGTGTTGATAATTTTTTCTTTTGTATATGATATATGTGTGATAGTTTTAAATAATTTTAACAATTTGCATTTTGAAATCTAGTTTATCTGTGAGGATTAGCTTTGTTTTAAATAAAACAGTGGAAATAAAATACCGCCACCCTCTACTAAAGTGAAGAAAAGAAAGTTTTGAGGTAGAAAGTTGAAACTAAACTCCAAATAAATGATATAATTTTTCCTCGGTAAGTACTAGAATTTTAATTCCCTTTATATCAAGAATGAAACAGTTATTTAGTTTAATGTCATACTAAGTAAGAAACTCTTAGCTTCGGAATAAAAATATACTCAGAAACTGCTACATTGTTATCTCTTTTAAAGAGATCTTTACTTAAGCAATTATTCAATAAATCTGCATCATTGGGTGTACAAGGTAAGTGCCAGGATCATACTTGGTTTGCTCATAACTAGAAGTCCTTAGTTCTAATCTCGACCGCAGGGATCAAGGGCTGTTGTTTCCTAAATCTTTCCTCATGCTCCCTCTACACAAATGCAAATACATTTCTTCTAAATATCTTCCTTAGCCCTACTTTGTTATTATAATTAAAATGTGTATAACCTAGATGGATAATAAGCAGGGCCAATTAGGGGGTGGTGGAGGAGGTGTTTATGGGGGTCATGGCCCCAGGCCTTATGCTTGAAGGGGCCCCTAGAATACTACATACATATTTTCACTGCAATTACTTTAGTTAAACTGGGATTTAAACTCAATTAATACAATGTGATATCCAAATTGAACTGTCAACAAATCTATTAAGCCTGCTGTTTATTTTATGTTTGCTTATTAAAATTGGGTTTATTATGCACATGGCTTTAAGTTTCTTTTGCCTTTTACAGTTAAAAGTAAAAAAATAAAATTAAGTACAGCACGAACAAGTAGTAAAAACAAAGTGTGTGGGGGGAGGGGGGGCACTTTTTGCAAGTTGTCCCCCAGCCTCAGAACTCCTTGTTCTGGCTCTTATAACAAGATGTGGGATAAAATAAACATACACATAAAGCTGAAAGTATGTCTGCTATACCTAAGGGTGTGGAAAAAATATAGATACCTTACTAATATAGATATTTTCCTTTCAATATTAGTATTTTTACTCGATACTTTTACTTATATTAGTACTCACACTCCGGTATCGAATGAAACAACTTTTGTTATCTTCACTCATGTTGGGACTAAATGTTTACTAGGGTGGACTGTGGAGGAAGAACAAATGACACTATTCCTCAATTCTCACTTATTTTCTGCAACTCTAGCATTCATTCTCTTTTAGATTATCATAATTTATAGCTGTTCTTTCACCTTTGTTTATTAATACGGTCTGACTGGTTGAAAGATGGGTGGAGACCAGTCTACTCAACACCCCTTACTTTATCAATGAGCACATTCATCTCATCACAAACTAAACAAATAAGATTTTGTAGGATCACAATAAACTCAGTCAACTCAAGGTGCTCCAAGCAGACGAAGCAGAAAAGTTTATGTGCAGATGAAGCAGAGCGTGTTGTCCATTCTTCTATTGTTTGTCAATAGTTAATAATCTATCTTGATAAAGTAGATAAACGACAAATGTGTGGTAAAACCTTTTATAATATCCATCATACAATACTAGCTATCATACCTTTTAAGTTCCAAACATAACATAATCGCAATAGATCTAAGTATACTATAATATGGTTAAATCACAATTTTCAGTGTTTAAAATAAATATGAAAATACAATTATGATGTAAAAGTTGAAATTTATATTACTAGTTAAAAAAACATTGGTCTCGATTAAGATTTTGATACCGATATGCTTCCTTACTGTTCTCGATACTTTTGTTTTGATACTAGTACGGTATCCTATATCTTTCTTTTAATATTTTTAATGAGTATCATATAAATACTTTTATTTCAATACCACATCGCTATATACCATCCTGAAATGCATAGGACACCTCAGTCTCCATTCTCTACCAGGGGTCCTATTGAGAAGATATCCAGCCTGCCGAAGCATTCAGATAGCCAAGATACTTTGGACCCAGGGGGAACATCTTGACAGACTACTACTTAAACCACAATGAACCAAGCAAAGACATTTTGTTGAGGACAGTTTCGACATTATATAGATAATATACAAACAATTACTACAAGTTTTAAAATCAGTTCCGGTTGGTTTTGCGACTTTCTTTTAGTAGAAGTAAAGAGCTTTGGAGGGACGGAATAGCAGGGTGCACCCGCAGATTATATTTGGGGGCGGAGGAGGGAGTGAACTAATTTAAACATTTTCCTTCGAGGGATATCTGAGGTTATTCAACAATAGCCATGTCTGTGAGGGGACGCATCCCACCTGGTAGTTATGCCCCTGAGAGGGGTTGCTTTGAATCTCCAATGCCAATAAAACCACATTAAATAAAATGAAGTATTACAAAGAGAAAGGAAATAAGAAACACAATAAAATTTGACATATGTTTATTTATTTTTTTAAACCAGCAGTATAAAGTACAAATGTTGCTTTATAGTAATAATTCTAATATATAATGCGCTTGCAATGCGCTACAGAACGCTCCAGATTTCTTGTACAGGCCATTGACACTTTTTTTTACGCAAAGCTGCTGTAAATTCTCTCTACCAATGGTGTGCCCAAGAAACCTTGAAGCTAACACTTTATTCGCAATACTAACACTTGACAAGTAAACTATTAAGGGAAATTTTAAAATGTCTAGTAAAGTATCCCTTATAAACATTTCACTTTATTAAAATAAACAAATATACTTATTTTGTCATCATTTGAACTTTTTTTTAAACTATCAACGTGGGCGTATAACATACAACAAATGTGAAAAACTTAGTAAACATATGTTTGACAATACTCGTCTTTGTAACAACAGTTTTTAACTGTAAGTACCATATAATACTAATTAATATATATTTCTTAGGTGTATATGAATGATGATTAACTTAGATGAATGAATCATGGCATGTAAAATAAAATTATAACTGTGTATTCCATTATTGTTGAAATCAAATTGAAACATAAATAAAGGTAGGTATGTTTGTTTGAAAATACGAAGATAGCTCCAGTTTTTCTCCACAGCAACAAATACAATATGTAATTTCAACGTATTTTGGTGACGACTGTTCCGGAAGGCTTTTTATCCTAACAAAATACTGATATTCAGTAGATTCTGGTACGAAATAAGGTCTTACAGAACGGGTGTTTTTCCAATATCTGTCGATTATTTTCATTTATAATAATCATTAAAGTAAAGTATGTTGGTATCATTGAAATGAAGAGCATTGGAGTGATTTTGAGCTCTTGAAATTGTTTATTAATGAGTGACTAAGATGGTCGATGTTAGGTGAGGCAAATCGTTGAAAATAGTCTGATTCACCTCTTCATTATTTCATCTGACGACTTTCTGAGGAGCGAGACTGGAGTAATGAGATGCTCTAGAACCTGTTGGTGATCTGCCTCAACCAGTCGAGGTAGTGGGCCACTCTCACGTACACCCCGGGCACTCCGTGTTGGCCGCACCCGATGCCCCAGCTGACCACGCCCACCACTTGCCAAGACCCACCCTCTCTCACAGACCAGCGGTCCACCCCCATCACCCTGCAACACAACAAACTCGTGAGGGACAGTAGCAGATAAGATGTTAATAAGAACTTTAAAGAAACATTTGGTTTCAATTGAAATGGCATGAGAAACATTCTAGTCATTTAGGTTGATTGCACCTTGTCTAGGCAAACAATAGGAATACATCAATAACTTAGTGGAACTCTATTACCATTTAGTTATTAAAGAGTTTTATTTGATTGCCATCGTCTGATAAATCACAATTTAGTAGTAATTATTATGGTAGTAGCAGTGAAACCCAAAATGGTAGTCATTTTGCAGGTTCAACACGTTGAAAATTTCAACCACCAATAGTTTGCTGCCGTTAGACATTTTGATTTCATATAAATAGAAAATGTACATTCCATTTACTCTCAAAGGTCGCATACTTACCTTGATGGATTACACTATGGCCCTAGCTCATATCATAATAGAATAATGCAAGATAAGCTTGCCACTTTTCAGGGAAAACAGAGAGTAGGCCTAAATTAGCAGAAAATAAATTACTTTAAATTCTCCTGTGTTAAAATTGCTTACTGTACACCAGTGGTGTAGTTAACATACTGAATTGTGGTAAGTGAAAGAATCGTCTTGGCTATTATGTATTGTATTAGTTATAGCTGATGGTTTAGTAATATTATGCTAATCACCTATTTTTGTTGACACAACATATCAGATTTATACTGGCACACTAAACAATATATGTTTACCTTGCAAGCATCCTTGCCCTCTTCTCCTCCGGCGCAGATCATTCCTGGATGAAGCTTGAAGTCATACCCTAGACGGGTCTGCTGCAACTGGGACTGGCAATGTTGCTGCGACACCATGGGTACGTCCACCTCCTAGGGGAGAACAAACAAGGAGTTTAGTTCTATCTAACACACAATACCACATACGCTTGATTAAAACTCGCTTTAATAAACAACATCAGTCAGAGACCGCATCAAACATGGCTGCGGTAGTGAAGAATTGTTGATACAGATATCACTCAAGAAGGATTGTTTGCTACATGCTTTCAGAAGCTTCCAGCTACTTTCCCGCCAATACGAAGGGCAGATCTAATTAGAGGGTTTAAAAGTGTTGGACTGAATTTCCAACCGGAAGTGATAAACTTGATATTTTTATACTAATAAGAAGAATATTATACAAACTAATAAATGGTAAGCAAGAAAAATGAGGCCAGTGGATTTAAAAAGTGAGGTTATGACTTTTGTCAAGTATTTGATTCAATCCATGAAAGTCTACAATACATTTCTGCTGGACATTGTGTGTTCCGTCATTGAGGGTAAACCTTTTTTTTTTAAGGAGTGTTGAATTTTGAGGATGTTCTTGTTTACTATTCAACAATGGCGGGTTGAATATTTTTATTTTATTAGAGGTATTTAACGTCCACTTTCTTATATAAATGTTTGTTTAATGACACAACTTTCAAACTAACTTAAATTCTAGGACATCCACAGCATCTAGTAAATCAATTCATCACTGTAAAAGAGGAAGTCCCAATTTCACCAATGAAACATTTTTTTGTCCAACTCTGGAATTGAACCTGGGACTCTGAGCTCAGTAGACAGACGCACTACCGACTGACTCAAGGTATCGGATTGTTATATGAGTATGTATCCCCGGTACCTTGAGGATGTTCTGGTATTTGCCGTAGTCCCCGAAGGCGTCCTTGCCCCAGCCGGTAGTCCAGCACCTGGCCCCACTGTAGTCAACCCCTGGATCAGGGAGACAAGCCGGGGCGATGTGGGGGTTCCTCTGAAAGTCCACCGGACGATCCAGTCTCAGCACTGCCAGGTCATTGTACAGAGTCCCTGCGTAGAACTCCGGGTGGATCTGGAGCAGAGTGACGTCACGTTCCTCGTACGGGTAGAACTCGACATCATGGTTTACGTCCCACTCTCCCAGACGCACGCGCAGGTCGTGGTTCGAGTACCTGTACACAAATATACATCCTTGACGGTTGATTTATAGAGTGGCCAATGTTATGCGTTATGACTTAAACACATATACTAGACCCCATACCGGCAATTTACTACTTGGTGGAACAGAACACTCCCATATTGACAGTCATACCAATTTTCCCCTGCCAGGAATCAAATTTATGAGCTTTATATAAGTAGACAAACAAACACCCCACTGAGCTGAGCTATCACCAATATTGCCTGAAAGCAATTATAATACTAACAAGAGTCTAATCTTGCTAAGGTGGGTTCAGAACACTTACGATTTGATGCAGTGCGCAGCTGTGATGACGTGCAAAGAGTCTATTAAGGTACCTCCACACACATACACACTCTCTTGACTGTCCTTCTTCAAGATGGCCGCTTGCCACGGGTACTCGCCTGCACAAATATATATACACAATAATGAGATGTATTTTTTAAAGGGTTATTACATTTTACCTTCTACTGTCCTTTCGGGCGATCCGTGACTTGCACTAAATTAAGGACTCGATACGAGTAAGCCAAGGCCAGTCAAACTCGCTGGCACTGAGTCAACCATGCCGGTATAAACCGCCTGTCAATAATGAAGTTTGGAGGACAGGGTATTTAATCAAACTAATTCCCAATTAGGAAATCATCGGTTTTTTTTAAACCACAAACGTCCATACGCAAAGATGATTAAATACCAAGCCACAAGTTGGAATCAAACCAAGGTTCATAAACGTTGTAGTTGGAAGCTTTATCATGATTGTTCATGATAGTTGGGACAGCTCTCCTTAAGGGTAACAAGGTCAGCAGAGCATGGCTTTAATCTTGGTATATCGAGACAACTCTCTTGTGCATCGTCCAATCCTCATAAGGACCTGACAGCTATAACGTTGCTAGATCTATTTTATTATAGTCATACGTCAAGTCTAGTGATGATAAATATTATCAATACCTAGAATATAACAATAATAATCTAGTAAAATTGTATCAATGTTGACTGAACTAATATGTTTGTTTTTCCTAAAATGCCCTTTATATAAAAATATATTATTATCTATAAATGTCACCAATTTAATGTAATATTTAATGCTAACTTTTTAAAAACACAAGTTATATAAGTACACGACTTACAAGCTAGCGGAAACTTTGCCAACAGACAACGCTATGCCTATAAATTTGACTTTGTCTCACCAAACTCGCTGTCTCCGTCCACGTAGACTGGTGTCTTGATACGCCCATTGACGCCCTGGGCGTTACGCCTCCCGCACTGGTGAGGGCGGTTGATGTTCTGGGGGCGGGAGGGGCGGCGGCAGCACACGTAGCGGGGGCCACAACGGCCGCCTCCAAACCCGGCTTGGCGCTGTTGAGGGGAAAACAAATACTCATAATTACAAAGGATAGGTGGTGGGTTATCAGGGCCTGGGACCATGTTTATAGTAAACTCTACCTGATCTACATTCAACCTTATAGGGGATTCAAACCTCTTTTTTCTAAGGTTGGTCCTTATATTTGTATCTAAATTAATTTTTAACAAATTACTGTTTAAGTCTACAACTTACAAACTGACTTGACCTAGTTCCAACTCATCACAAAAGATTTTACACTGGGAATGTGCATAAAAATGTCAAAACCATTCAAAGGGGGAGTATTTAATTTAGAATTAAAATTAGAACAGGAATATTATATTTTACCTAAATTAATTACATTCACGTTTCTTATGATCTAAAATTAATTCAATTTATGTCTACATTTCTATGATCTAAAGTTTATGATTGAACTGTTGTTGAAAGACTGACCCAAGAGGGATCCACTTTCACATCTTGAGTTGGAGGGACTTGGTTTTCTACAGTTTTAATTGCTCTGGTTCAATTCTTCTCACAAAGAGAAAGTACGGTTCGTTACAAATTGTTTCGGTTTGGCTCTTTAGTCATAATCTCATCAAGATGAGAACAAAACAAAGGTGGAGTTGAGTCGAAGGTGAGTTAATTTGCTGCAAATAAATCGCACCTTCTACTCTGTACCAATCAGTGGCGTGTCATAAAGGGTTGCCATTTGACTCATTTGACCAATCATATATAAGCTCTGCGCCAATGGCGTGGCATGGCTTGTTCCCAGAGTGCCAGTGCTATGTTCTCATCACGCATTGGTTAGGTATCAATATGATGTTTGTAGATCAGTGCCTATGTATGATCGGTAAAATGGGGAACAAGTGGATGAGACCATATCACAGGTGCAGTTTACCCTGGCAACACTCCACTACACGACACTGCTAATGGGTGTTCTACTGAGTGATGATAACTACTTCCTTCCCATACCACACGCCCAAGTTATTTACACTAGTAGAGTATATATGAAGAAGGTAAATTTAAGAAGAAATGTTACATGCATCTGAGTGAAAAGAGAGTGGAAAACCACTTATATAAATGTGGTTCTCAGTACACCCAGCCAACGTTCAATCCCCGTCAATGGCAAACCAGACTCAGATGATGTGAGACTGAGAACAGTTATCGAGCTATAGATTAAGGGCTGATATTATGAAGTGCATTTGAATGACAGACCCTGCTTTAAAACATTCAGGAGAGAAATACTGCTTACCCTGACAATACAGCACTTCACTTACGTCGCAATGTTTTCCTTGCCACTCCTATACTCATTAAACATGTTAGTTATTAAATCTACAAGAAGCCATCTAATACAGAACCAGATTAAAACCTACCTTAATAGTTCACACTGGATTACCATCTCAATGGCGGGGCTGATTTAATAAAACTAAGTATTTTTATAAACTAAAATAAATTGAAGGAAGAAAATCAGGAAAGAATCACAAGTCCAAATAATGTTTAGTTCATGCAAAGTAAAATGAAAGAGTTTGAAAAAGTCCCCCTAAGTCAAAGTGAACAAGTATAACAGTGCTCAGATTTTTTTTTTAAATATTGAAAAGTCGTTATTTCTTGTCTCCCGTCAGTCATGCGAAGTTGTTCGTCCGTTGATCCGTCGAGGTTTGAGGTCCTTCTGTCTGTACTTGTGGGCCCCCTGCAAACAACTCAACAATGGATCTGGTGAGAATAAAACAAACTGTGATTGGCCAGTAGTCCTAGTCGAACGGAGGAGACAGTTTCACTGTCGTGGCCAGGGGTTATTCAAGCCCAACACACCTTTTTACTCGACTATTGTTTGAGAACGACCATAAAGGTTCTGGTATTGTGATATCTTTACGGCACAAGTTGATTTGTACGGCGCGATCAAAAATAACAATTAATCAACACCAATAGTGTTTCGATCACATATAGAGAGATTTTGATAATAGGACCCTTATCTGCCAGCTTTAGGCAAGAAGGTTCTCCCTGTAATCAAACCCTGAAAGGTTATATATTATACTGATTGTGATTACAAGTAGTTCTATCCATGCGACTCCTGATGCCGATCAAAATATATTTTTTTTAGGTTAGATAGCTATGTAGTGGTTTCTTAATTAAAGATATTGAAGTTTGCGGTTAAAATTTACGCTTTATAGAACTCTAGAAATTGTGCAAACACTAATCAATCTCTGTTGTTGAAGAAATACATAATAAGTAAACATATCCAAATTACATATTGCATTAACAACCTTTGTTGTCAGATGATTGTTAAGCCAGTTCATGATTGAAGGATGAACCTTTATGGTAACTGAAGCGAATGTTTTCCTCGTCAGCCCAATATAAAACAACTCTCCCTGGCCACGACCTTCGTCCACCAAACTTACCTCCTGGGTCAGCTCGTTGAGGCCGTCAGAAGCAGAGGCCAGGTGTCGTCTGACGCGGACAGTGTCGCTGCGACGCTGGCTAGGGAAGGTGACCTTGCTCCCTTCAGCCCCACTGAGGGCGGGGATGGAGGAGTTGGCTGTGCGGGAGTAGGAGTCATAGTAAGGACTGCTGTCGTCATAATCTTGCTGTTCTTGGAGGTCCTCCTCATCGGAGATATAAGGGCTGTTGTCGGTCACGTCAGAGGAACTGCCGTAGTAGTTTTCGTTTGAACGGTATCCGTAGTAGTTCGGGGGGTAGTAGGAGGGTTTGTAATGCGGCTTGTAAGGGTTGTAATGAGAAGGGGGTGGGGGTGGATAATGAGGTTCATGGGGGTGGTGGACGGCGTGCAGGTGGTGGTGATGATGGTCGTGTTTGTAGTACGGAGGGGGGCCGTAGTATCCCCCATGATGACCGTGGAATATCCCCTCTAACTTGTGGACGAACCCTTTATTTGGGGTCACGTGAAGGTTAACGAAAGGTTTGACGACCTTCTCGCCATAATCGTCCTTGGATACCTGGACGGAAACGAGAGGGTTGACACTGACCAGACCTAGATTGATGCCACCCGCACCCCCCACCGACCCACCGTAAGGGTTGACAGCAGGGTTTGGACCGAAGGGATTCAAAGGGTAACCTCCTCCTCCCCCCTGAGGTAGACCAAAAGAGACCCCGAATGTCGGTTTGAACTTGAGTTTAGAGTCCTCTCCGAGCTGACGCTGCAATGAGAGATTTTCGACTCTAGTATTTGCCCCGTTGTGAAACTCCCAAATGATCAACACTCTTCAAAATGATCTAATTATCACAACCTGCCTTGCTTGCTCAGTCAGAACGACAGTGTTCTAAGTACATTCCAGGCGTGTTTGCTTTTTGGTGAAATGTAATATCTGTTTAAAGCTAGGTTGGGGAATCATTCAAAACCAATATGGATACACTATAAGCAATTTATTATTTTACACACATAATTTCTCTATTTTAGAATTTCTTCGTGCTTCTTATACATAAGAATAAAACTCAATCGAACTATCGATAGCACTTTTATCGATGCCTTTTATGGAAAACCTGTATCGTCTACTGATCCAGGAGATGAAAATTCGGTCACCTCAAACGTTAGACACGCTGATGGAAGGATCAGGTTCAAATACAATTCCTGTTGGTTGGTTGGCTATTTTATGGAATGTACGTCGGCAAGCTTTATCATCGTAATAATTATATATAGACCGTCTTCACCCCTCCAACAACGATACTTCTGTTCCTTATGAATAGTTCAGTGTGTCTCGTATTTGTTTATATATTTATTTGGCTACTTCTTCCCCGAGCTTAATCCACGCCATATCAACTACCCTCGTTATTCCTCACCCCTGTATCAACTACTCCTGTTATTCCACACTCCGGTATAAACTACCCCTGTTATTCCTCACCCCAGTATCAACTACCCCTGTTATTCCGCACTCCGGTATAAACTACCCCTGTTATTCCTCACCCTTGTATCAACTCTACAGCCCAAGAGGAGAGGAGGGGTAAGGGTTTGGTTCCCACCGCAGAACAAAAGGGTTTCAACTGCTACTTGGGACATACAGACTTCACATAAACTCACCAAACACTGGTGCAAACTTTGTAGTGTTACCTTGATGTTTCTGACTACCTAGTAGGACTTTGTGGAAATTACCGTCAACCAAATCACCAAGGGGTAGGAAGTGTACATCACCCATCCTTTATACTGACGACGTACTGAGTGGAATTGCCAATAACGTTGTAATTTTTTATGATAAAAAGAAATTATAAGTTGTGTGCTGATATAATCTGTTGGTTCATAAAGTGCACGTAAAATACCTCAAAGGATATGTGTATATATATATATACATACACACACACACACACACATACACATACACACTTCCAGTGGTGGATTGTGAGCTTGTTTCAAGGTGATGCTAAGGTCTATTGATCATATTGCTCCAGATGAATCGTGCACTATATTATTTGTCTACTAGATAATCTAGTTGAGTAAATATAAACATGATCAAATGAAATACAGCCCCTGACACACAAGAAATTATAGAAGAGTTCTAGCAACCTATTTCGTTCATTTTTTTATCATTCATAAACGAACATATTTCTGGTGAGTTTATGTGAAGTATTACAAATATAAATTGCAAAACAATTGTGTACCTACCTCTCAGTTCTGCTTGGGTTCTTGGTGCAAAGTCCCCTCCACCTTTTCGGGATGGATAGATAGATAGATAGATAGCTATAAAGTCGTATCTGGTGCAAGACCGCAAATAACCACACATGCGGGTTTGATATTCATCTAGGCTTGTCACTCTCTGGTTTAACTGCTGGTGACTTCTAGGACTTCAACTTACCTTTTCCTGGTCGGAACTGGTAGAAATCTGGTCGAATGTCCTTATCCCCAGTGAGTCCTGTGCTCCCTCCTCGTCCACCTCTATCTCTCTCTACAAGCAAGTTAGTCACACCTCAGCACCCGGGATTTATGTACACATGCAGTCAGCATAGCTCCACATATAGTTAGGCACAGTAAACATATTTTATTTATACTTGGAAACACTAAAAATTACTAAAAGTGTACACCCCGTTAGTTGCGTTTCCTTTATTCTAATATTGCTGTTGCCACCAATTAGCAATCTTTCATAGGTGCTATTTCTAATCACATGACACACAGTCAGGTTGAGTAAGAGAGAAAATGAAAGAGATAGATCCCTGAACATATCATAATCAGAATTATTTTAACCGCGCGTGTCAATATGTGGGTGAGATCTAGCTCAACTCTGGGGTCGAACTCCAGACATTTGGGCTCCAAGATGAGGAAAAGAAATATATTTCGCTGCTTGTTAGAGTTATAAAGAGACGAGAGTTACATTGAATTTAAATAACAAATGAAATAAATAATGATCAATTTAAATATTATGTTAATTATAAAATAGCAGTGTCAAAATATTAATATTATAGTACTTCCCCGAGTGGTTGGATAAAATAGATCCATCGAATATCTTACACAGGCAATATATAAAAAATAAAAATTTAAAGTTTACGGATTAACATAAATGCGAAATTATAAAATAGTTACATGAAGGTTTTACATTTGTAATATGGTTTCTGTTGTAAAAAATCGTTTGAATAAAATGTTATATTATGAAAAATATACTTCTTGATGTTTGAAATAGGACTGATTAGCATTAGTTAACAAAATAGAGGCGAGTTAAAAAGCTGGATTTTTTTTTTCGCCAATTAGATTAGAAACTTGATGAAATAATTGCGGTGAGCAAAAATTTTCATTTTGAATTGAAGACCAATAGAGGTAGTTTAAGGTAAAGTAAACTTTTCAAACTTTACAGGGCAATAACTGATCTAGGTGAAGTAGGTCTTATTCAAAAATACTTTCAAAATCGGGTGTTTGGGGAAGTAGTAAGTAAACTCAATATTTTAAAAATTGAATGTAGCGCAAATTTTTAAATCAATATGTGCAGTTTACGGTCTCACATGATCAACAAATCACAATTTGCTATGGAAGACTTCCGAGAAACATCTTAACAGAAATGATAAGAGGATATGCCTAACACAAATTAAAAATGTTTTAAAAGTTCAAACATTTTTTAAGTGCAATTTAAGTTGACTTTTTTTAAGGAAACAGTTTAGTAAAAACAGTAATATTACAATTTACAAGTTTCGAAGAAAAATCCTACTTCATACTATCCAATTGGGATGAATTTCAACAGGGTTCTCTTCTAATAATAGTCAAAGCTATTACAAGAAAGATTGGACTCGATTTACATTTGCGACCTGTAGAGTGCTTCCTTACATAGTGAGACTAAAGTACACCTCTATTGAACAAGGCTGGATTGTAGTGCTATGGGTGTGCAATAATATAACTATCTTTCACACATGTACTAAACTATTCCATGCCCCCACCTGGGCTAGATCTCTGGTCCTTTATACAATCAGTGGCTTCAAACTTCTCACACACTACCACTCTGTTAGACACCCACCCGCACTGTTGGAGTCAGGTCAGGTTTATCATGTCTGGTTTGCTGGCGATGGCAAGGTCGGGGTTCTAGTCCCAGCCAGATGGGTTGAGGTTTTTTCACAAGTGGTTTCTCACTATCCCTCCAGTTTCTGATGGGGACACTTCCTCTAAATTCTAGCACTCTCTTCTACACCTTATTGGTGCAAATATGTCACCATGGTTTCAGTTCCTGTAGGGCGTCTGTTGAGGGCTTACAACATAAAACACTCACTTGTCTATGATTGGTGTAATCAGTAAACTTGTCTTATGTTTCAGACTTAATAATAGGTAGATAATACTAATATTGTCGTGTTCATTATTTTAAAGATAGCTTCAGTGCATTATGAACATTAAATGCATCTTTCGCCATACAGATATAACCACAAATCCCAGAAACTCGCTTGCTATTAAAACTGACCCATGTTAATTATCACATAGTTATAACATCTACAATAATACACACCACCACATTATTATACACTATTAGTCACAAACAACCAGTTAACAGAAGGGAAACTAAATTTTATATATATATACACTTTACCATTGAAATCAGGTAAAGAAAGTAAGGCCTATGGTAATTTTAAGTATAAAGTTTTCCTATGCTCGTTCAAGTGTCATTTTGCCTAATTAAAAATCGCCATAAGTATATTATTGTGTTTGCGTCCACGTGTATCTTCAATAATATCTTCAACATCTCCCATAAGTTACAAAATGTTATAGCTATGGCCGATACATGAATATCAATTCAAGTAATCATAGAATGACTTCACATCAACAGTTAAGGTGATTCAATCAATGTAACGTTAAAAAGCTTGCCGAAGAACAATATAAAGGCACTCCCTACATTTACAAGTATTCAATCAACACTTTAGAAAATCAAATCTAGATCGTCCAATTAACTCCCTAATATTTTGTATTAAAGAGATATTTTTCTAAACATGACCAACATTTTGGGCTCCTCATTTCACAAGAATGCAGATATAAACCATGTGCTCTCACCATTTATCAACAAACAGGGGCCATTTCGGTAATTAAATTTAACTTGAGTAATTTAATACAAATTTGATTCGGTTTACTGTATTATTGAAAAGCTCAGAAATGCAGAATGTTTTTTTTAGAACGACTCTATTAAATGTCGACAATGACTCACAATGCAGTCAAGTGTTTGAGAAAAGTAAAGCCAGATAGATGTTTAACGTGATTCTTAGAGGTTTGAATCCCGAATAGGGCACGTCTTTATGAGTAATTGGGTTTTCTGTGTTAACGAACGGACATATTTATGCCTCCAAGACTTGAGTTCAAACATATTCAAGTTGCCTCACATATTAATGTGACTGGTTCGAATCCAATGACCTGTTAGAATATTAACCGCGATATTTATAGAAAAACCTACAGGTTTTGGGGGAGCGATAAACGCAACCGACTTTGACGTGCAAGAATGCAGTTTTAACCTCATCGATAGCTACGAGGTTTTAGTTATTTATTTACCACAATCAGTTTGATTTTTTCTTTCCAGGGGAAATTAGACGCAGGGTTGTTAAATATTCTTGTATATTCAGTCTCTAAGTTTTCAAGTTCTTGTTACAGTCCAATTTTCATAAAAAGAGCCTTTTATAAAATACAACTTAGATTTTTACAGTCAACATTGATAACAATTCAATATATTATTATTGTTGATAATATCTATCAAAAGTGACAGTTGCAGATAACATGACTTGACGTATGAATATTTGAAAGTAGATCTAGCAACATTTTTTAGCTGACACCTAAGGCCCTTTTTATGAAAATTGGACAGTAAAAGTTTCTGGTATAATATCACAATATAAAAAGTGACTAAAACCTCAAAATTACAAAATTCACTTACCGGACTGACGTGGTTCTTGGCGTCCTTTCCGTCGCTCTCCACCGCCGTCTCTCTCTTCCTCCTCGCCTTGTCAACAGTTTCCTCCTCCTTCTTGTCAACATCTTGCTCCACCTCCTTGTCAACACCTCCCTCCCTCTTGGTGTGTCTAGAGACGATAGTTCCGTTCTCGTCAGTCACCACGACATCGTCCAAGGTGATGGCCTCTATGTTCTTGTCTAGATTCCTAGGGTCGATGTTCAGACCGTCTTCCTTGCGTCCCACCTCGTGAGAGGGACACTGATCGTAAGGGACACAGTAGCAGTCGTTGAAACTACTGTCGGCACGAGGTGTTTCGTGGCCGGCGTATGCCGACGATGAGGAGGAGGCGGCCGTCAAACCGTTATCTGAACAAACATTCGACACATTTAGTTTGTTTGCTAGGATGGTCTAACACTATACTGGGAGGTCACGGTTAGAATCCTGGACGGATGGAATGAGGCTGGTCTTTCATAAATATTCTTTAAATAGAAAAAAATTTACCTGGACACGGGAATCGAACCTGGGGCCCTTGGCCTAGTACGCCAATGCCTTAACCACTGAACTATCCAGGAACTATCCCGTACCCAGGGTCATTCTTTGCTCATATTTTAAGGCAGAGTCTATGATGGACGTGCGGAAATCGTCAGCTACAAATGTGTGATCAATTAAGATCACGAGTTATCAGATAACTGAGTCGATGGTGGCTGCGTTATTTGATAGCTCGTGATGTTGATCTTTGGTCCTAGAGATTATTTCAAAACAAGTAATCATCTTGGACTGGACAACAGAAACAAGTAACAATGAGAACTTGTTGCTTTTCAGATAATCTTTGTTGTAACTATAAAATTACTAATTCATAAAATATAATACGTCTATTAGCATATTTAATGTAAATTATGTGTTATAAAAAACATTATTTTGTTTGAGCAAAACATAATATTTTAGAAACTAAATGTTGTGGGATTTTTTAAATGTTACATTTAAAAAAATAATTTGACATGAACATTTAAAATCTACTTTTATCTCTGCACGGGTCTGGCAATTAAAAACAAACAAGCCATTAATATAATAACACTATTTATGGATTCTATTCTTGTTTTTACATCTATTACTGTTTTCAGCCTGTGGCCTGGGTCAGTTTTTTTTCTAAGCCATATATCTACCACTACCAGCTGGCTAGGCCTGTCATACCCTAATATGCCTATAATATAACTTAAGACTCGGACAGGCACAACATCTAGTTCCCCGAGCGTTAATTCATCAATGTGAAAGGGTAAATCCACATTAAACCAATGATATATTTTCCGGCCATGTCGGGAGTCGAACCCGGGACCCTTAGTTCAGTAGACAGACACGCTACCAATTAAGCTAAGGTGGATTCCATTATTGTAATATTATTTTATTAAAAAAATTAGTGGTCACGCTATAGTTTTTAAATAATTCAATATTAATAGAGAACGTGACTGTATTTCTAGCTGAAAACATTTTCGTGAAAACTCTTTATTTATACAACTAGGAGAGTAAATAAAATGATTGTGCAACTTTCTATTGCCATTATGGTCACACACTAATAAGTTGTCGCCTTAATCACTTTCCAGGTTTCCTAATTAGGACAACGTAACTTGGCACCCATATGTAACACATGACACGTACAGTCTGGAGATGAAAACAAGAGGCCTAATCATGTTGGGCTACCTTACTAGCTCAATTAGTGATCTCCAAATCACTCGTACTCGATACCACGCGAGCTCAGAATGTATTATCTCTCCGAGATTCAAACCAATTGATCAGATAGGTGGATTTGTCACTGTTTGAAGCACAACACTTCAAACATCACATATTGCATATTACATGCTTTGCTCGTTGAGTCACATGAATTATATAATATTTGTATAAACATTTAGAGCGAGAGAGACAGACTTCCATCCGAGGGGACACGGACTAAACGTCAAGCTTTAACTAAAATGGTTTAATGCTGTCGGGAATGTCTGGGTTCGAATACTGACAGGGTCTAATGAGGGCTGTTTCCCCCCACCCTCTAGTGTCCAGATAGTTCGGACTGAAAACTCCTTCTTACGTGAGAGTGAAGTCTTCAGATTGATGTCCTTCTTGTAGAAAGGTGCGTAAGGTCCTGTGGGGCTCCCTCCGTAAATGGGGCCCCCTCCGAAAGAGGGTCCTTCTATATTGCCAGGGTAGGTTCCTCCAAATCCTCCAAGACCTCCGTTACCGTAAACTGGTCCAGGTTCGAATCCTGGCCCAGGAGGTAGGACGGGACCTGACCCAAGTAGAGGCCCAGACCCCAGAAGATGTCCAGCCCCCAGAGTGGGTCCATGACCGAGAATGGGCCCGGGGCCCGTGGGGGTCTTGTCCCCATGGTGGTAATGGTGATGCACGTGGGTCTGTAGACCACCGCCGGCGGTGATGCCGATGGGCTTGTGTACGCCGATGGAAGGTCCGTGGAAGGTCCTTCGGAGAGGAGGGTTCATACACTGGGGGTGGAGGGGTTTGGGGGAACCGTACACGGGACCTCCGATGGGACTGTAGGGGCGGGGAGGAGGGCGAGAGAAGGGTCCGAGACCGGGTCTTGGGGGCCCGTAGTTCCCCTGGTTGATGGGTGGGCCTCGGATGGGTACGGCGGGTAGGGGTCTACCCACGGGTTTGATGTGTACAGGTTGAGCGTAGATCACCTCGTGGGGTTGGATGTATGGCCTCTTGGGTTCTACTCCGTCACACTAAACAATACAAACAACAGTTGTTAAATTCTACTCTACTATAACGTCACACTAAACAATACAAACAACAGTTGTCAACTCCTACTCTACTATAACGTCACACTAAACAATACAAACAACAGTTGTTAACTCCTACTCTACTCTAACGTCACACTAGACAATACAAACAACAGTTGTCAACTCCTACTCTACTATAACGTCACACTAAACAATACAAACAACAGTTGTCAACTCCTACTCTACTATAACGTCACATTAGACAACACAAACAACAGTTGTTAACTCCTACTCTACTATAACGTCACACTAGACAATACAAACAAATGTTTTTAACTCCTACTCTACTCTAGCGTCACATTAGACAATACAAACAACAGTTGTTAACTTCTACTCTACTATAACGTCACACTAAACAA
>JBCFYV010003508.1:13813727-13827561 GCA_039000515.1 Timema cristinae | reverse complement strand
CCTATTATCTTAAGAATTTTAGCGAAAACCCTTTTCCCTTTTTGAACTGTGAACCCCGATAAAAAAAAGAAAACAAAAGTGAAACAAAACACTGGAGATCCACAGATATGTTTTAGTAAGATATAAATTTAGCATCGGCAGATGACAAAGATAAAATACCGTACATTCAAAAACGAGAGGAATTAAACGAGCATCACGTCTTACTGGAGGTTTAGGGATGATAAAGGTTGAATTTGGAGGGAAGGACTACCAGCATTTGCATAGAGTGAGAGTGTGAAACTATTTTGAAGGAAAAAAAATCTAAATACACATTACAAAGACTAGGGCTGATTGGACAAAATATTTTATATAATTAACTAACTATATTTTTGTAAATGTTGACACAGCCGTTTTATATATTATAATAACAGTTTTTTACCAGCATTGGTGGTCAAATGGTAAATAAGGCGTCACTATCGTTGGAATAAAGGGCCAATATTCAGGAGATCGGGGTTTGAATCCGGCAGGTGTACTAAGTGTGGTTTTTTTTCCAAATCGATTTTCTCACTCTCTCATCTCTTTACGCAAATGGAGGATACACTTCCTCTATAACCATATTCTCCTCATATTAAGACCGTTGTGTGTAAATGTGTGGCGCTGAGCACGTAATACCACCCGACAGACATTAGAGCCCTGACCTCCCCGCACAACCGCCAGCAAGGGCAAATGTGGGCTTAGTCTAACGCCTTAGACCACCCAGCCCCCCTACTACGGGTTTTAGTACCTGTTCGGGCTATACACATACAATAATTACGCTATTAGGATATTAATGTGGAAAAGTACCCGCATTAGCGTGGAGGGGAAAGTGGGAAACCAGTTAGGAAAATTCCTCTGTACACTCAAAGGGATTAAGGTGGGATGGAAGGGTGACGCGAGTTAAGGTCAGTGCTTTTTTAGTTTTTGTGGCAAAACATTTTTGGCCAGAATAAATAAAAATATTTGCTCCAGCACAAACATAGAGTTTAGTTATTCTTCACTTGGTGATCAGCTGTTGTTGAATATTGGTCATGAGCATGAAGGTATTGGATGAATAAACTTTTTAAATGAAAAGAAAAGGTTGTCATTAGATTCCAGAACACCTTTGACAGATATTCAAGAAATTTTGATATCTCCATTTGGAAGAAAATTAAGTTCTATGTTTGTACTGGAGCAATATTTTATTAATTTTTGCCAATAAAATATTTTGCCATAAAAACTGCAAGAACATATACTTTTCCTCGCCTACCCTCTCATTCCACCTTAAGTTCTTGACCGCTCCATCATCGAGAGTCCAGTCTAGCTCAAGAGTGACACATTAGCTCTCGTGACCATCGATGCGCGTCATATATATCTCACTTTTTGTTCTCTCCGGAGGTATTTCTAAGATGGCGGTCACTTCAAGCTGAAGGTTGGTTGAAGTCAACCGAATTAGTAGAAGTAGTCTACACAAAGTGACCTTGAACAATACTGGTCCAGAGGACGTGGGACATTGGCGGGGGAGTGGCCCCTTAACTGACGGTCGCCTTAAATAGACTCGGTACAGTCACGTTCCGTTCATCTGGGACACATCCCTGACATATGTTAGATGCTGTACCACAAACTTATACGTGAGGGTTGCACACAAGAACAGTCCTGAGAGATGAATTAAATCAATTTAAATGAAACATCACGACCTGATCCCGGGTTCCGGGTTACAAGACTAAACATTTATCTATCACTCTCCGTGTCTTACAACAAATCCACGCTTTACACATATTTACACTAATGGGGTAAAGACGAGGAAGAAAAGTTGAGAATAAATATACCCGCACTTGTATCTAGTGAGCGTGAGAAACCATTTAGAAAAAAATATCCACCTTCGTACATCTCAATGGGGCTCGAATTGTGAATTCCCCTTCACCAGACGAGACGGGACTGACGCTCTAGGTGTGGGTGATTGGTCTATGTTTATTGGAATAGTAGTCACACCACAGGCGCGGGTAATTGGGTCTATTGTTATCAGAATAGTAGTCACACCCACAGGTGCGGGTACATTGGGTCTATTGTCATTGAAATAGTAGTCACACCCCAAAGGTGTGGGTGATTGGGTCTATTGTTATTGAAATAGTAGTTACATCCGCATCGTTGGTTGCAAGGTCTAACGCGTCACTCTCGTGTTTGACCGGATTGCTGAAAATGGGGAGATCGGGCTAGAATCCCGGTCGGGTATACTGAGGCTGGTTTTCCTTAATAGATTATCACTATAGAGAAAGTAATTGTAATCGGGAAATATGTCTACCTCGAGATTATGATGGATTTTTATGTTTTATGTACTCTTGAACCCAAAAATGTGGGTGCTATATTCCGTCTGTCTGTCCCGGGAGAGACCAAGAGCAGATTGGAAGAGGGAATGAGGCAGGTATGCTGTTTGTCACCCAGTTCTGCTCAACTTGAATGGAGAGTGACTGATCAGGGGAACATTTCAGGATGGGTGGACTTGTCACCAACAAAATAAAACATGCAGATGATCTTGCACTGCTTGCCCAAAATAAAGAAGAGTCGCAGGGAATGATGGACCAGCTGGTAGATATAAGGAGAAGATATGGATGGCATGTAGATCAACATTTAGAAATAAAAAGTGATGGTGATTTCAAAAAATGAATGGCCGCTTGAAATCTAAATTGGGAACCAGGAACTGGAAAGGATTGAGCAGTTCAATTACCTGGGAGTTTTGCTGACAAAGGAGGCCTACTGCACCAAGAGATTAGTTCGAGGATCGCCATGGCCAAAGAATTTTTAAACAAGAAGAGGTTACTGCTGACCAGCAAGTTGAGCTTGGAAATGAGAAATAAACTGGTGAAATGATACATTTGGAGCATTGCGCTGTATGGAGCAGAAACCTGGACTTTTTGGAAGATGGAAAAGAAATAATTTGAGCGTTTTGAAATGTGGTGCTGAAGAAGACTTGAGAAGATCAGGTGGACAGAAAGGGTGATAAATGAAGAACTCCTAATAGTGGGTGAGAAGAGAACCATTTTGGATGTGATTCTTCGGTACAAAACAAACTGGATCGGACACATCCTTAGGAGGAACTGTCTTCTGCACGACGTCGTAGAAAGAAAAAGGTTGAAGGAAAGAGGAGCTTATGAGGAAGGAGGATTAAAATATTGGATGACTTGAAGGAAAGAAGAAAGATCTGGGAGCTGAAGGAGGAATCAGAGGACAGGGCACATTAGCGGTCTAAGTTCACTAACAATAGGAATGGACCTGTCGTAGGACAGAACACCTAATAATAATAATAATAATAATAATAATAATAATAATAACCGGTGGAAAATCCTTAAAAGTATTATTGGAAACGAACGTGTCTTAAAATACCTTTATTTCAGCAGATAGGAGGCACATGCTATGGCTACAGCAACAATATTGAAATTTTATTCTAAAATTTCAGAAGCACTATACAATTACTACTACTACTACTACTACTACTACTACTACTACTACTACATAACTACTACTATACTACTACTACTACTACTACTACTACTACTACTACTACTACTACTACTAATCATCATCATCATCATCATCCCTTGGGCTGGGCTCAAAACAGTTTAACGGATTTTGTTAAAAATGTATATTTAACTTGGATGTTAAATAGTCATTCTATCTAAGGATATTTTTGTTTATTTTATCATATCCCTAAAATGAAGGTAGATGACTTTAAATTATCCCAAATTATCCTTGACCACATAAAGAAATACTTATTTCTTATATTTGAATTAGAGAATGAAACATTCCCTAGTCTATAAATATACAAAATACCCCAAAACAACAAGAATGACCCACAGCAGTGTTTCATATAGTCCAAGGCGTCAGATTCACAATATACTAGATTATAGCGACGAGGTTAGATCGAGGTTCGAATATGAGCCATGTTCATAGAGGGAATATCCAAAATGGGACATTTTCCCTGTGGTTTTCCATTCCTTGTCCACGCTTTATTTTCCAAAATACTTTCCCGCTTCCCATCATTTGTATTAAGTTGCAATGGCGCTAATGTAGGACTCAAAGATTTAAAAACCGAACAATATGGATGATATGATTGCAAGGAGATTTTCTCTTAGTTTGTGCAACAGCTTGGCTCGGTCGTTAGCGTGTCTGCCCACTGAATTAAGTGTCCAGGGTTGGATTCCAGGCTCATGACCGAAAACGTTATCGTTTATGAAATGTGGATTTCCCCCTTAACAACTCTGAATTAACGGTTAAGGGTCTGGGTGTTGTGTCTTTTCTAGGTTTAAGTTGGTTTAAAAGTCGTGTGCTGATATGATAAGTCAGTTCCTAAAGTGCATGTTAAATACTTTAGATTAAAAAAAATTATCTCTAGCTTACTTCATGTTTGATTGGACTGTACAATATAATCGAGGGTCTGCAACCTACGGCACACGTGCCATTCTCGGCCCGTGGAACGATTTTAAATGGCATGCTGAACGATTTGAATCAAAATAATATAAAACCTTGATTTCTAATTAAAATTGATGTGGGCAATAATTTTGATAACGTATTTTATGTCTCAACGATTCAATTGTTTTGTTTCAAAATTTCAAAATAATGTTTTTAGAACTTAAATTTTGGAAAAAACATTTATAACTTTTATGATTTATATTAAAATATTAAATATTCAAAGAAACAGTAGTTATTTAATGTATTCAATTTAAAAGCATTTTACCTTTACGTTTTACAAGATCAACTTAAATTATTTTTAACGGTTGTACTAGTTGACTAGTATAAAAATATAGATGATTTGGGTGAGCTAAGGCTGGTTGTCACTCTGGGCGACTTTGCAACATTACTTAGACACACCACTACTAAAAGGTTGACGATCCCTGGTATAATCTATGCTAGAAGCTGTGTTGTGGGCGAGAGGGCGTTGCACCCAGCTCTGCAGAGTTGTTAGAACGTGGGTAAGAAAGAGGGAGGAATAAAATGGTCCTGACTTTGTTTATAGCTCTGCTCTTTGTACTGCCTTGCAGTGTCATACATTCTTAAAATATGTTCAAACAAGTTTTGGGACTTCGTGCCTTACACGAGGATGAACCATTCCGACACGGGTCCCAGACACTGATAGCCCACAGATCCTAACTAATCGCCTTCAAAATTTCCAAGTATTCCAATATACTGGATCGCTGGAGACACAGACGGGGATCGGATTCTGAGGGTGTTTTTTTGACCTTTTTTTACTAAATGGTTTCCCATTCTTTCACACCACCACGTAAATGCGGATACATTTACTATAAACTCTACCTTCCTCAAACTCACTTCTGTGACCTCAAGGTTTAAGGCACTACTCTCGCAGTAGACTAGACTGATGATGACGGGGTGATTGAGGTTCGAATCCCGTTCGAGTGTACTGAGGTTTTTTTTTACAAAATAGTTTTCCACTCTCCCTCCACTCAAATGTCCCTCAAATAATTTAGATGGTTAAAATTTACGAATAAAATAATTTTTATTCAATTGAATTATTACATTGAAATATATATATAAATATTTTTATATATATATATATATATATATATATAAATATTTATAATATATTTCAACGTGGTAAGTAAATAAAATACATATTCATATATATATAGTGCTATGTGATAAAGAAATAAAATAAAAAATATTTTATAAAGTAAATTTCAATTATATAAGTTTTTTAAGGTGAATAATATATATTCTATTCCAAGACATGAAATGCAGTGTACAACAAACTATGCGATATTCTCTTTCTTACTATAAACAGTGTCCAATGAAATAGCTTGTGTGCCGTTACCATGACGACGAACAGTAACAGATGGTTCCCGAACAAATAAACACAATATTTAATTATTAATATATATACATATAAAATTTAATTTATATTTATCAATATATATGCATTTATAAAAAAATATAACTATATATTGTATAATATATAATTATATAAATACATATATATATATATATTAATAAATATTGTGTTTATTTGTTCTGGAACCATCTGTTACGGTTCGTCGTGATGGTAATGGCACACAAGTTATTTCATTGGACACTGTTTATAGTAAGTAAGAGAATATTGCATAGTTTGTTGTACACTGCATTTCATGTCTTGGAATAGAATGAATTGTTCGTTGTCACGCTGTAGACATAGTATTATTCTACTTAATTCTGTTAATTCTCGCTTATGACACAAAATAAACTTTTACAATATACTTGTCTCAATGGTGTCACTTGTCCATGTCACATTAAAGTAGCCATAGCTCCCTGTAGTGTTTATCCCTTTTGTCCTAGCTTGATATCCCAGTGTGTACGACACCCGGTGAACAGGAGACGAGGTAAGAGACCATCTCTTCCATCAACGTGCGGACACAATGGTCACACCTAGTCATATATATAATCCATGTGTGTGTCAAACCATGTCATGTCAGTTAGAGAATGACAATACACTGCTGACAGAAACCGTCCCACTAGGCTACCCATACACTTATACTAATCAAATGGGAATGAGTAGAGTAGGAATAAGAGGAAATATATCAACACTAGCCCCTGAAAGGGGAGAAGGAAAATATATCAACACTAGCCCCTGAAAGGGGAGAAGGAAACTGTTTGGGGGGGGGGGGGGGGGGGGTAATAAACAACTGCTCAGTACACCCTGCTGGTATTCGAACCCTGACCTCTCCATCAGTGATGAAGAGACTGATGCCTTTTATTCATGGGTCCATCAGTACGGGTGTAAAATAAACCTAATTTTGTACATAATATAATGAAGGTTTGCTCAATGACATCCAAAACACGCCCATTTTTAAAACGGTATTTCTCAGATCACTTGTGACGCAGGTAACAGGAGTTAAATCTTGACCTTCAGCGGTTTTAATCTCCTTATGTTGGATATATGTGACCTACCCAGTGTCACCCGAACAAATGGGGTCTACTTCCTGATTGGTGGAAACTTATTTGCATAGATATGTTCTTTGTGCTATAAGGAAATATACAATTTAGCCAAAGAAATAATAATTAATATTGTTGTTCACTTGTACAATCTGTTACTATAAAATGAACACTAGACCTTCTTTAGACTTCAAATATGTGTCGAGAAACACTCAATGGTTAGAACACACAATAATGTGTGAACAAACACACATGGTGAGTAGGAGTGTGAACAAACACACATGGCGAGTAGGAGTGTGAACAAACACACATGGTGAGTAGGAGTGTGAACAAACACACATGTCGAGTAGAAGTGTGAACAAACACACACAGTGAGTAGGAGTGTGAACAAACACATATGGTGAGTAGGAGTGTGTATAAACACACAGGGTGAGTAGGAGTGTGAACCAACACACACACTGAGTAGGAGTGTGAACCAACACACACACTGAGTAGGAGTGTGAACAAACACACACGGTGAGTAGGAGGGTGAACAAACACACACGGTGAGTAGGAGTGTGAACAAACACACATGGTGAGTAGGAGTGTGTATAAACACACACGGTGAGTAGGAGTGTGAACAAACACACACGGTGAGTAGGAGTGTGAACAAACACACATGGTGAGTAGGAGTGTGATAAAACACACACGGTGAGTAGGAGTGTGAACAAACACACATGGCGAGTAGGAGTGTGAACCAACACACACACTGAGTAGGAGTGTGAACAAACACACACGGTGAGTAGGAGTGTGAACAAACACACACGGTGAGTAGGAGTGTGAACAAACACACATGGTGAGTAGGAGTGTGTATAAACACACACGGTGAGTAGGAGTGTGAACAAACACACACGGTGAGTAAGAGTGTGAACAAAACACACATGGTGAGTAGGAGTGTGAATAAACACACACGGTGAGTAGGAGTGTGAACAAACACACATGGCGAGTAGGAGTGTGAACCAACACACACACTGAGTAGGAGTATGAACAAACACACATAGTGAGTAGGAGTGTGAACAAACACACACGGTCAGTAGGAGTGTGAACAAACACACACGGTGAGTAGGAGTGTGAACAAACACACACGGTGAGTAGGAGTGTGAACAAACACACACGGTGAGTAGGAGTGTTAACAAACACACATGGTGAGTAGGAGTGTGTATAAACACACACGGTGAGTAGGAGTGTGAACAAACACACACGGTGAGTAGGAGTGTGAACAAACACACATGGTGAGTAGGAGTGTGAATAAACACACACGGTGAGTAGGAGTGTGAACAAAACACACATGGCGAGTAGGAGTGTGAACCAACACACACACTGAGTAGGAGTATGAACAAACACACACGTGAAGGATGTGACAACCCATAGTGAGTAGGAGTGTGAACAAACACACACGGTCAGTAGGAGTGTGAACAAACACAAAACGGTGAGTAGGAGTGTGAACAAACTCACATAGTGAGTAGGAGTGTGAACAAACACACACGGCGAGTAGGAGTGTGAACAAACACATATGGTGAGTAGGAGTGTGTATAAACACACACGTGAGTAGGAGTGTGAACAAACACACATGGTGAGTGGGAGTGTGAACAAACACACATGGTGAGTAGGAGTGTGAACAAACACACATAGTGAGTAGGAGTGTGAACAACACACAGGGGTGAGTAGGAGTGTGAACAAACACACATAGTGAGTAGGAGTGTGAACAAACACACATGGTGAGTAGAAGTGTGAACAAACACACATGGTGAGTAGGAGTGGTGAACAAAACACACATGGTGAGTAGGAGTGTGAACAAAAACACACACGGTGAGTAGGAGTGGAACAAACACACATAGTGAGTAGGAGTGTGAACAAACACACACGGTGAGTAGGAGTGTGAACAAAACACACATGGTGAGTAGGAGTGTGAATAAACACACACAGTGAGTAGGAGTGTGAACAAACCAACATGGTGAGTAGGAGTGTGAACAACACACACGGTGAGTAGGAGTGTGAACAAACACACATGGTGAGTAGGAGTGTGAACAAACACACATGGTGAGTAGGAGTGTGAACAAACACACATGGTGAGTAGGAGTGTGAACAAACACACATGTGAGTAAGGAGTGTGAACAAAACACACATGGTGAGTAGGAGTGTGAACAAACACACACGGTGAGTAGGAGTGTGAACAAACCCACATAGTGAGTAAGATTCTTCCACCTCTATATCTGTAATCAAGGGTCCCGTGTTGTGTGTGGCAGGTAAATATAGTGTGTATGCTCATATTCATATGCATCTATAGGGAATTATTATTTATCAACTCAGCAATGTGAAATGGATAAATCACATTTCACCAATAATAAAGTGTTTGGCAATGCAGAGAATAGAACTCGGGGCCCTTAGCTCAGTGAACAGACACGCTACCTCCTGAGGTAAGGTATCGGACAAATGATCCTTAAGTAACCTAGTAAATATATATATATTTTCAACCATTACAATCATTTTATAAAAATCATGTCAAGGTTGTACTGGCGTGTGGTGTTCTTTTTTAATTTATTGGTCTTTCTTTTGAGTGATACCTTTCATTTCTACTTTTACAGTTGGCGTTTTTATCAACACTTACAACTATAGCCTTTTTTCCCCTTATTTCGAATTTAATTCATATATTCATAATTTTATGTACTTTACTCTTGTAAGTAGCTTTTAAAATAAATAAAAATTGATGGATCTTTAGGATTAAACAAAAATTAACATATTCATCGAACGTTCATAATTACTCTTAAATTTTTATTTAAATAATAAAGCTCTGATAACAGTTTATTTTGGAAAAAGTATGCACATGCCTAGCACAGTTAAAAACAATAAAACAAGTTATATTTAATGTATTGTGATCTACGTATTCCCATTTTTAAAGCACGTTTCCATCAACTACTGGCTTGCTAGGTCTACCGTAGCTTCACCCGTCACTTTTCAAGGTTTCTGCAGGAGGATCCGCACAATGGGTGCGGTCAACTGGGCGTCAGGACAACTGGGCGCCGAGATCACTGGGCACCGGGACAACTGGGCGCTGGGACAACTGGGTGCTGGGACAACTGGGCGCCGGGACAACTGGGCGCCGGGACAACTGGGCGCCGGGACAACTGAGGCGCTGGGACAACTGGGCGTCGGGACAACTGAGCGCCCGGGACAACTGGGCGCCGGGACAACTGGGCGCCGGGGACAACTGGGCGCTGGACAACTGGGTGCTGGGACAACTGGGCGCCGGGACAACTGGGTGCAGGACAACTGGGCGCCGGGACAACTGGGTGCCAGGACAACTGAGCGCCGGGACAACTGGGTGCCTGGACAATGGGCTCCTGGACAACTGGGCGTCAGGACAACTGGGCGCCGAGACAACTGGGCACCTGGACAACTGGGTGCTGGGACAATGAGCACGGGACAACTGGGTGCTGGGACAACTGGGCACCGAGATCACTGGTCGCTGGGACAACTGGGTGCTGGGACAACTGGGTGCCAGGCAACTGGGCACCGGGACAACTGGGTGCCAGGACAACTGGGCACCGGGACAACTGGGCGTCGGGACAACTTGGTGCCGGACAACTGGGCGCAGGACAACTGGGCGCCGGGACAACTGGGCGCTGGGACAATTGGGCGCCGGGACAACTGGGCGTCAGGACAACTGAGCGCAGAACAACTGGGCGCCAAAAGTAACCCCAACTTTTTTCTTTTATTTTTTTTATAACATAATGCAAGGCACTTTTTTCTTTTTTAATTAAAAAGTGAAGAGTAAAAGCAAAAAATTCACTATTTTTATCATGCACCAACTTCATATTTTATTTAAATGCTCTTTGTCTTGCATTGCAATTGTTATGTTAGGTTAGGTTGACTATAAAGATGAATTAATTACGTTTCCTCTACTAGGATTTTTAAACAACTTCCAAAAATGAATATTTACGTAATTTAAAAATATATGATGTTGCACTGAAAAATTTGATTAGTTAAAAAAAGAAGAAAAAAAGTTCATTTTTAGTTTTTACCCATCACTTTTTAATTTTAATTGAAGGATTAATAAAAAATTCATGCTTTTTTTTATATTAAAAAGTGCATCGCATTATACTAGAAAAAAAATATATAAAGAATTAAAAGAAAAAAAGTGTGGTTTTTTAAACGCCCAGTTGTCCTGGCACCCAGTTCGCTCGCACCCAGATGGCGGCGCCCAGCAGCTACCGTAGTGGTCAGACACAGGGCACTTGGTCCCCACTGAAACTTCACCCCCCAGGCACTCCCCAGCTTTGTGCCTTTGGCCGCCTCCCTTGGTGCCCAGGAGGATGCTGGGTATGCTGGGAGGAGGACAGTGAGAGAGGTGCCCACCCTGAACGAACACTTGACACTTATAAAAGTCACATTTTTATATAGTCATACGTCAACTCATGTGATCTGTAGCCATCATTTTTGATTCATATTATTAATACTAATTATAAAATAACAATAAATAATGTACGTAGTAAAACTGTTATTAATGTCAACTGCAATAAAAAAATTTGTATTTGGTTTAAGTTCCTTTCTACTAAACACATCAATACTTCTCCTAAGCTAAGTGATAAGAGGAAGCACCTTAGGTTCTAGGTATCCTCGTTCAATCCCTGACGGGCATCTAACTGCAATATAATACTTTGCTATAGTATCAAGTTCAAAAAGGTATTTAGTCTTTATTTCTTTATATTTTATTATTTTAATATAAATTATATTATTGTTTCCTTAATTAAACATTTCTTATATATTAATTCATCATTATTTTATATAATTATCACGTTTTTCTGTCTAACGCCCTTTTTCATTAATTTATTTTTGTAAGGTTGGCACATTTTGCTCTCTTGTGTTTTTACGCGCGTTCTTTTTTTTTTAGTTCACAAAGGTTTTTATTCTAAAAGATGCGGTCTAGGGGTAAGGTGTGGGACTTCTGTGCTGGGGATCAGGGTTTCAATCCTCGGCCCCGGCACAGATTTATCTGATTGTAAAACCCTTCCTTCATCTCTGACAAGACGTGTATTAATCACAACTTGTGAATAGTGTGGAATGCCAGGCCTCCACCGTGGTTCGGATTCCACGTTAAACTGTAGGTCCTTCCATTCTCATCTCACAATCATCCTACCATTACACGTTAGCGTAAGTGCGTATAGCCCGAACGGGTAGTAAGAACGCTGTGCTAATAATAATAATAATAAATAATAATAATCTAAAAGGTGGACGTGGTCCCCACGCGGCCCACAACTCTGTCAAGACCCTTCATAACAACTTATCTTAATAACCGATATTTCTCTGACCTAATTGTATGTGTAAGGTGAACATCAAATCAAGAGCACGTCAGTTCCATCAATCACAACCCAGGAAGGCCCACTTGGGTCACTGTCATCGGATCTTCAGCAGCAGGTAGGATCATCACCATGTCTACTTACGCAAACATTTAAATAATATAAACTCTCTCAAATCAATTAAAATCAAAAGGTGTACTTCAAATATTTGAGAAATATTTTAAAAACAACTACAACATACACATCTCGATATTCCAGTTACACTTTGCTCGTGTAAACGATGCTTTGTGACGGTTTGATACAGGATATTTGGAGTACGTTAGCTGGGGAATGATGCTATATGCTTAAGATTAGTTTGGTTTTAATAATAATAGAAGTTTTTGATATTATATAGTTTTCTGAACGATTTTTCTGCTGTAGCAGTTTCTATCTTATAGAATTACTTATGAAATAATATGTAAACAAACTTTTTCGACTCAAACGTTTTATATATTTTTAATTAATAAACAATTAAAATATCAAGTATATTAACTATAGTTGGTTTCACATTATAAATACTTGAAATTTAATTTATTAAAGTTATTTTAGAGGTAGGAGTATTTGTTTTAGGGGAATGTTGGTTTGTAGGATCAGTTTTAAAAATGAAATGTAACGCATACACTGGAAGTAGGTGGAGAAAATTTTTGGCACTAAAAAATTTTTATTTATACAAACACACCCCCCAAGGAGGCGCCGCATGATGCACACGGCGCCGGGCGTCGCCAAGGCGGGGAAGGACAGTTGGGATAAATTAGGCGTACATTCGAGAATTAAGAAGGGTAAGGAACGCTTTTACCGACCCGGGGGCGGGTGGCTTTGGCCAGAACGGGTCCGGGCGGGTAGGAAAGGCGGGGGCAAAAGCCCTAGGCCCATACCATGTCCAGCGCCATAGGGTTTCCCATGTCCGGGCCGTAGGCGAGGCGGGGGCGGCACCCCTATGAAAGCGGGGGCGGCGTATGCGATCCCTGCAGCGCCATAGGGATACCATGTCCGGCGCCAAAGGGAGAGCGGGGGGGCAGTATGAAAAAAGCGGGGGCAGTGCGTAGGAAAGGCGGGAGGGCAGGTAAAGGGTAGGGGGGGCGGCGGGGGACTCAACCTGGCTGACGGAGGGGGTTTTTGGGACGGGCCGTTAGCCAACTCTCTGCACGGGATTTTCGGGGCACCTGAGTGATGGGGGGGGGGTGATCGTCGGAGGAAAGGGGGGGGGCAATCCCCCTGCTTTGGGAAACCTTCCAGGGGGGTGGCCAGGGGGGCCGAGGTTGGGCTTGAACCTGGGAGTTGTAGCCGGTCACCACAGGGGTGGATGCGTAGTGGACGTTTTTGGTTTTTATGCGGGCGGTGATGGGGGTGGCTACGGCGGCGGGGGCGGGTTGGCCAACGCGGGAGCCCGTAGGAGCGGGGGACCGTAAGCTCGGCGGGGGGGGCGGCAGAGAAAGGGGCCGGCAGGTAGGGGGGCGGCGGCCCGCAACGGCCAGAAGGCAGACAACACCACCCTTGGGGAAAAGGGACTAAAACGTTATGGGCTGTGTCTGTTACAAGCATCAGCG
>JBCFYV010003508.1:13794408-13813627 GCA_039000515.1 Timema cristinae | reverse complement strand
TAATGGATTTTGTGGGTCAGCTGAAAGGTGAAATTTCATTCTTCCGCGAAGAGGATAATATGGTTCAGAGTGAACTATAGGATAATATTTATATGTAATATAATATAATATATTTCACCCGCCTCTGCTACTCATCTGGGCTACATGCCTTAAATAATTGTTGTGGGATAGTGATGAAGAAGATACAAGTTAAAGAGGATGTAACCTTATATGCTAGGAGAGAAGTTGGGAAACAATGTAGGAAAACGTCCCTCAATATTTTCGGCCAGTATGAGAACCCTGTTTTATGCATCACTGAAAATGGACCATATGAAAACATTTTTGTCCACGTCACTACCGATGCAGTAGAAAATAAATCATTTACTGCATTTCCTAGAATATTTAGTTTACTTTGTATTTCTCTTTACTATAAGATATCAAATATTTAATTTTGTGTATTTCCAGCAGATATCACACTAGTCTATAATCTATTATTTTGGGGCTTTCATCCTTAAGTTCAATCAATAATGTTTTTACTATAATGAGATTATCAACAACTCTCATACCCACCTTGGTGGTGAAGTTAAATAACACGCTAATTTCGTGTTGAGCTAGACTGACAAGGACGGGGAGATTGAGGTTCGAATCTCGCTCGAGTGAACTGGGATGAGTTTTCCAAAATGGTTTTCCACCTCTCCTCCACGCAAATGCGGGGTCATCTCCTCTAAATTCAACCATCTCAATTCCTAGCCCTTTAGAATAGTTAGTACTTAAGCGTATTGTTCGAACGGGTAGTAAGATTCGCTTCTAAAATTAAAAAAACTCTCAACAAGAATATGTATGCAATTCCTTTAAATACTCTTTCTATTGATTTAAGATTGACTATTGCCAGGCCGCCACCGTGGTTCGGATTCCACGTTAAACTGTAGGTCCTTCATTTCATCTCACAATCACCCTACCATTACACATTAGCGTAAGTGCGTATAACCCGAACGGGTAGTAAGACGCGGTGCTAATAATAATAATATATGAAGGTTATCTGAGAAACAGTGAATTTTCCTGGCATTCAAACATATGAATAAATAGTTCGTTGTGTGTATGCTAGCTGACCGTGAAGGTCCGAGGTTAGCGTAAAATAGTTAAATGGCGCTTGTCTAAAAAAGAGGTTGGATCACTTTATCAAATAATGCACTAGCAAAATAGTGGAAGTTTCGAATGTAGTTAAATCTCATACATCTTATAAACATTTATGTCTTGCAGTACGCCAACAGTTATTACTCCTTCCAAGCTAATTTCAAGAACATATAAATTATGTATTTTGTTTAGTCTGCACGACCACTTTTATGTTAAAATAGCATTATCCTCAAATAATTACTGGTTACCTTATTATTACTATGATTTTTATCAATTTTTTCTAAACCAAGTATCTTACAAGAGCACGAATTACAGATTTATTTAACGGTAAAATTGTGGGACTCTTAGCACAATCGATAGATTTATTCTACTCAACTGAGAATCTTAGGTTCGATTCCTACGTCGCGGTACTTTTATCTTTAGTGAAATGTGTGTTTCTCCTTTTAAAGGTCATGTTGAGCTCGACTGCTGAGGACGGGGAGATCGAGGTTCGAATCTCAGTCGGGTGAACTGGGGGTGGTTTTTCCTAAATGGTTTTCCACTCTCCCTCCACGCAAATGCTTGTTCACTTCCTATAATTCAACCTTCCCAATTCCTAATCCATTAGCGTAATTAGTTATTAAAGCGTATAAACCGAACGGGTAGTAAGACGCGGTGCTAAATATTATTATTATTATTATTATTATTATTATTATATATTATTATTATCCTTTTAAATTGATGTCCTAATGTGATGTGGATGTTGTGTACTTTCAAGTTTTAAGATAGTATCAAAGTTGTGCGCCGATTTTATCAGTAGGTTCCGAAAGTGCACGTTAAATAACTCAAATAAATTTTTTAAATAAAACCTTAGGACGCTACGCTGCTCTCTAAGTGAGATCGGTTATTACTTATTGAAGAAACTAAGAAAATTATGGTGTACTCATTTATATAAATATAGCTTTAACTTTATATGGGAACCCAGAGAGTTAGTAAAAAAAACTTTCAGCAATATATATATGGCTTAATGATATGCGTTGTTTGGCTAGTTTTCATTCTTTACACATCTTTAATATATGCATTATTATGGATCAAGTGTGCACTCGGTGCAGGTTATTTAGATTTCATACCTAGGCTAATCATCCTCTTCTCATTACGTGGTCCTATTCCATTGAAAGCTATCGGCACGCGGCATTCTTTATTATTATTATTATTATTATTATTATTAGTTAGTATAGTAGTAGTAGTAGTAGTAGTAGTAGTAGTAGTAGTAGTTATATATAGATAGTAGTAGCACCATGTCTTACTACCCGTTCGGGTTATACGCACTTACGCTAATGTGTAATGGTAGGGTGATTGTGAGATGAAATGAAGGACCTACAGTTTAACGCGGGATCCGAACCACGGTGGAGGCCTGGCATTCCACATATTCACAAGTTTACAAGTGAATAGTAAACTTCATGTTAGAGGTAAAGGAAGAGTTTGGAAAGCAGATAAATCCGTTCCGGGCACGCGGCATTAATGAGTTAAAGTACTGAGAGAAATATAGAAATATTTCGAAAAGTTTTATTTGCATTTAATAAAATAATTTTACTCTAAAAAACCTAGGTTTTCACATATTTCTAATTTTTCCAGAGTTTTTCCGACCTTTTTAAAATCCCGTTTATGAGACTTTTTGCGTATAAAAAATGATAAAATATGTATATTATAATATTTAAATATTAATAAATATATATTTATATATTTGAAACACTTCCTGTAAAAGCTTTTCAAAATACCCCGCACAATTGGGTAAAAATATAATAATAAAACTTAATTTTAATTCATAACAAATTTCGTTACTCTTTTTTTTTCTCAAAATTCTTACCAACCTATTTTATGTGGTCACGCTAGCACTTAGCTGTAAGCCAAGTATTGGCTTTATATGTCTAACGGTTCAAGTGTTGAGATCTGTGTAGCACCGAAAAACAGACATGTAAGGTGAGTTTTTTTAATAAAGGTTCCATGCTTGATACGGAAACCAAAATGAGTTGTGAATTTGAGTTTAATTTACGTGTATTTATTATTTTTTATTCTATCATAATTTGTATTGTTATATTATTATAGTTTAAAAACAATTTCATACCAACAATGTTTAATTATTCTCTTGTCGGTTGTATTTATGTCGTTTATGAGTATTTTAAATTGAGTTCTAATAATTACATAACTAAAAGAAGTAGATTACACGTAGCTTTGAATAATATTAGAAGTAGTTCAAGCCATTCATTCTTGTTCATTCCAAAAATAATTATTTTGGTAGAAATAATGTAAAATTATTGACGGACATATATCTTTTTTTTCTTCCTACTCTTTTGTTTTGGTTTCAAGTTTAGACATACAATGTAAATTAAAAAAACATATTTTCTAAGTAAGTATATCACAAATCTTGGTTTTACATATTTCTGTGTGGGGATTTATTTAGGGGTTCATATATATCATATTCCGTAGTTTTATTTAATCAGATACATATTCGATACACTTTAATATGTGTAGGCCTGCAGTCAGTTACAATAAAAATATTACAAATTTTTTAATGTCCATCTATATTCCACATTACTCCCACACCAGCGTGTGAAACCCACCCCCAACTCTAGACAGAGAAGCGACTACTATAACGGAATCTATGCATATAGGATGGTTTAGAATGAGCATTTTTAGGGCCATACACTAGTACAAGACCATCAATTGATGAACTCCATACCTTCTCGTCAGTAAAAATAGCTCTCCTCCAATATTTTAATGGCCGTTATAAGTTTTATTGGGTGAAATTCAGTTGAGCCTTCTTCTGCCATTCTGTTAAACTCTGTTTTGAAGAAGCAGCAAATGAATGGAGCCCTCCTTCTAATAACAGCTCCAAAATTGTGTCTTTTGACAAGTTAACCCCAACCCGCGCAGCAATATGTCTACTTGTTAAATATGTGTTCTTCTGATCTATAGCATCTAACTTTGCCTGAAGCACCTCCAGCAGTACTCCAGCGATGACGTAATTTGCCGGTTTGCAGAAAGGTGTAATAAATTAGCCCGGAGTTAGTGGAGTCGTTTTTAAACCGATATCTAGCGGAAGTTGAAAGCATGGCGTTGGAGTTTGTCTCCCGGTGATGTTTCGTTAGTTCTGGCAGGGAAAAGTGTGGCGTTCACAATATTCTGAGAATGACAGAAATATTTTTATTTGAATGATCGTATTTTTAAAACCAACTATATCGTTAGTTAGGACGTGGGTGTATCTTAGTAAAAAATTAATTATTAAATGTAAATTGTTCAGTTGTTATTGCTCTTTAGTTTTCGACGTGTAATAACTTTTCATTGCCAACCAAGAATAATAATATTACATTCATTTCACATCTGTTTGTCGGAAGTTTCAAAGGTGGCAATGAAAACTAAAATATACTCTATTCAAAAACATTCGAAGAAATGTAGACAATTTATTATATTGCAATTTTCCGTGCTATAGCGAAAGGGATAACATAGCCAAGAAAAGATGTTAGAATATATTTATACAGGGTTCCTACGCTCTGGAAAGTCAGGGAAAGTCAGGGAAAGTCAGGGAAAAAAATAATAGTCAGGGAAAGTCAGGGAAGCTTTAAAAAGGTCAGGGAAAGTCAGGGAAATGACAATTCATGTCTTCATGTCACACTTAGAAAAAACAAAGAAAATATTTTTTCTATTTACTGCGTCATAAGCCACTGCCCCAATGAAGAAAGCTGAGGGGCACTTACCATGCTCAAACTTGCCCTAACACAAGTTTTGGTAGCATTTTATTTCAGAATGTGAACGCAGAGGTCTCCTAGCCTGCACATGACAATTCTTTTAACTTTAGTGATCACTTGTTTTTGTTCTTGTTCAAGGTTTGTCATCGTTATAGTTTGATACAGTGCACCAGGACTGATTAGACTACACCAGCAATGTCTAACAAAAAAACCGTTTTTAACCAGCTCTGGCTAAGCCCAGACCATTTTCCTGAATTCTCATACTGGATAAGTGGTGTTGAAAGTAATAAGCTGCAGGCATTTTGTAAAGTGTGCAAAAAAATTATAAACTTAAGTAATATGGGAAAGCAAGCATTAGCTTCCCATGCAAAAGGACCAACTCATATCAAAACTCTTGAAACTTTGACAAATCAACGCTCTCTGTTGACTTTTTTTTCAAAAAAGTCAAGTGATTCAGGTTCATCGAGTCCCCAGTTTCAAGAGAATCTCTGGCACACAAAGACATTCTACCTAGTGATGATTCTGCTGGTTGCTCGAAGAGTTTTTCTGTTTCATCGAAAATCGTAACGTCGCAGAAGGAAGCTGTTGCTAAAAGTGAAATTAGTGTAGTGCCTCAAAGAAACCATAACACTTTTGTTATAAAAGATGATATAACTAAGGCGGAAGTCATTTGGGCTATGCAAGTTGTTGACAAAAAAATGTCTTTCAATTCGTGCAATAATTTAAGTACAATTTTTCAATTGATGTTTCCCGAGTGTTCCATTGCCAATGCCTTTACCCTTGGTGGAGACAAGGCTGCATACTTCATTGTGCATGGCTTGGCTCCATTCTTTCATAATAATTTACTGGACCGCCTAAAATCATGTAACAACTTTGTAATTTGTTTTGATGAGGCATTGAATAAAGTTATTCAAAGAGGACAGATGGACATTGTAATTAGATTCTGGGACAAGGAAAATCATAAAGTCATCAGTCGTTACTTAAACAGTGTGTTTTTCGATAGGAGCACTGCTGAAGAATTACTGAAGCATTTTCTGGATGGTATTTCTCCTCTTCCACTCTCTAAGTTGATACAAGTGTCAATGGATGGCCCAAATGTCAATTTAAAGTTTATAACACTTCTTCAGGAACACCTCAAATCTGTAACAGACAATGAAGTATGTAGTTTGCTAAATCTGGGAACATGTGGGCTTCATGTTGTTCATGGTTCCTTGAGAACAGGAGTAGAGTCTGTTGATTGGGATATAAGTAGCTTATTACGTCACATGTACTACCTGTTCACTGACTCTCCAGCTCGTCGAGCATTGTTCACCCAGTTGACAGGGTGTACAACTTTTCCATTGAAGTTCTGTGGTGTGCGTTGGTTAGAGAATGCGAAGTGCTTTCAAAGGGCATTACAAATTTGGGACCATGTTATTAAGTTTCTCAAAGAAGCAAAACTTCCTAAAACAAAACCTGTAGAGACACTGAAAAGAGCAACCTGTGATCCATTCCTAAAGTGTAAACTAGCGTTCTGCAAGACAATTGCAGATGAATGTCAGCCTTTCCTGCAACGGTTCCAGACATCAAAACCAATGACTCCATATCTTTTTGAAGCTGTAGAGAAACTTCTAAGATACCTTATGAATCGTTGTGTGAAACCTGATCTTATGAAGTGCACGGGTCCAAAGTTACTGTCTATTGACACAAAAAAATCAGAAAATTTGATCCTTAGCAAAAATATTGCTATAGGATTTGCAACAAAACGTTTGTTAGGAGAAACTGCGATCACAGTAACAGAAAGACAAAAATTAGAATTTATACATGAGTGCCGCAGTATGTTAACCACCATGATTGCAAAACTACAAGAAAAAAGTCCCTTAAAACAGAAAGCTGTGAGAGGTTTGTCTTCATTGGATCCTTGTGTTATTCAACATTCACCTCAACTGGCCCAGAAGAGATTTTCTTTTCTTTTGGAGGAACTCAACCATGCCAACATCATAAATGATGTTCTGGCTGAAAATGCCAAGAAAGAATACTTGCATTTTTGCAACCTCAAAAAATCTGAGCTTCAAGAAATATTTCGTCCTTGTGATCAGTTTAGTGATGAAGTAGGACTTGACACTATTTATGGTAGCTTTCTAATAGGAGAAGCAAACTACAAACATCTTTGGGAAGTAATAAAGATTTGCCTTGTCTTGTCGCATGGGAATGCAACTGTTGAAGGTGGTTTTTCAGTCAATAAATCTTAACTGGTTGAAAACATGCATGAAAAGACAGTCATTGCACAGCGTCACATTCATGATGAGATACAAGAAGCAGGAGGGATTAAAAATATACACATTAGCAAAAAGATGTTGGATTACGTGAGAGGTGCTCGGAAACGCTATCATGAATACTTAGAGATGAAGAAGCAAGAAAAAAGTGAAAAAGACAAGAAGAAGGCAGAAAAGAGGAAATTAGATATACAAGTTAAAGATTTAGAAGGAGAAAGAAAAAAATTAATGATGGCAACTGAAGAGAAACGAGAAGCAATAGACGTGGAGTTGCAAGAACTGAAGAAGAAGCAAGCTTCACTTTATTAAATATAACATAGTTTCTTATTGTATGACTATAGTGATAATTTTAATAAAAATAAAATTGACTTGAGACATGAATAATATGAAAGCAGACAGAGTTCCTGTTGTAAGCTATTCAGTTCAGGAAATGTACAGTTTAGGTAAAATAAAACTGTAATGATACCAAACTCTTTAGTATGTTCTTAGTGGCCTGTTATTTGATACGTATTTCTGCACATGATACCAAAGGGAATCAAGTTTGTTACAAATTTTTGATAGGGATTATTTTTCCATCATTTTCCCTCAACTGATTGGCAAGATGTCTGCTTTCTTATTCTTCCATGAGAGGTGAGGCAAGGTCGGCTGTAAGGGGGGAGGAGGCCGAAATAAATTTATTTAAATTAATATTTTCACGTGTATAGTACCGTAAAGTTATAATGGAAATTTTATGAGAAATTGGTCAGGGAACTTGGGAAAATAGTCAGGGAAAGTCAGGGAAAAGTCAGGGAGAATATTTTTACAAATACTGTAGGAACCCTGTTATATATAAAACAAAATTTACAACCACGTCTTACTACCCATCTGTGCTATACGCATAATAATACATGAGTTAGTTATGGTAAAGAGGTCGAATTGAATGTGGATGTATTCATATTTACATGGAGGAAATGTTTGAAACAAGTTATGAATAAACACCCTCAATAGGTTCGGCTGAGATTCTAGTCCTAACTTACTCATCATCGACAAACTGGACTAGAATTGCTAGATATTTAAACACGTGCCTTGGTTGGCTTCCTTAGCACATTTAAAAGGTGCCTTAATAAGTTTTTAGTGTTATTTTCACAAAAAGTGAAAAGAATATATCAAGGGCATTTATTACTAGGGCATTTGTAACATATAAATACTTTCCCGAAGCCGCACGAACTTATATAAATTCTCAATGGTACAAATTTTCCAATTTTAGAGCCAGCAAGTCGTGTTAATAGCAGAAGGAAAAAAAGCTAGTAAATTGACAGATAAAAAATGCTGCTCATACTAACGTAGAAGAAAACTGATGTTTTTTAAAATCGTGTCAACAATAGTTTTTTCTTGAACAAATTACATTTATGTTCGAGCCAAATTAAATATCACAGGAAGTTTACAAATATTATTTCATTATAGTGTAGAAGCAGCGAATAATGTTTTAAAAACACACTTGAAAACATGCAGCAACATTGGCAAATATTGTTCCGTGAGAATCCAAAATTAAACTATTGATATTTGCGAAAACATTATCTGAGATTACATTGTGGCCGCTGATTAAGCTGCGGTTTGATTTTCCACTTTGGCTGATGGAACAACCCATATTATAGGGAGAGTTAGATATTCTGAGTATATTAATGGTGAAACGAATGACAGAGAAGAATTTGTGGGATTTGTACCTGTCTTAAATCGTAGTGCAGAAGGTATATACTCAGAAATTATTACATCATGTTAGAATTTCAGACTGAATATGTACATTTAGTTAGCCAAGTGAATGATGATTACTAAGGAAGGAGGTGTGCAAGCAAACATTAGAAATGTGTATCCAAAAGCAATGTTCATTCACTGATCCTTGCATCGCTTCAATTTAGTGATGTGTGATTAATATTATTTATGCGATATCCGAAATGTAGCTGGCACAATAAAAGCAATTATTGATAATTTCCGAGAAAGTTCCATGAGAAGAGCTACTGTACCGAATATTCCTTTGCTGTGCGAAACTCGATGGATGCAAAAACATAACAGAATTCAAATATTCGCAGATAATTTTACCCAGCTGTAACCCAGCTGGAAAACTTCTCCAAGGATGTCAATGCCAAATCAAACCACAGGGCATATCAGCTGTGTAACGCTTGCACTAACTCCAAGGCTATCATTTATCTTGTAGTAATAAGTAAATATTCATCAATATTAGAATCAGTTGCTAAATCTTTACAAGTCATTGAATTAGATTTATTTAAATTGAGCAATCATATACGGGAAGTAATAAATATTCTGGTGCAGCATCCGGAAAACTTGCTATCAATTTCTGAATATATACTTACTACTGCTAATAATATTACAGATGAAAAAAGTTGATTTTTCAATACAAAGACAAACCAAAAAAAGAGAGAGCAAAAATCATCACAATGACTCTGAAAAAAGCATTATATACGATCAATTTTTATTTCTTAATCTCCTCATTGCGATCCTACTTTTCAGATGTACATAAAGAAATATATTTTAGTTTGTTTAAGTTACACCTTCAACAAATGAAAAATATCAGCTAAACAGATATTCACAAATTAGCAACAGATATTAAAAAATAGTATGACATTGATAACTTCTTATCTTACTAAACAATATTGCATGAATTTTGGTTAGTTAAAATTCAAAGACCAATAAATCTATCAATTAATGAAATTATTGATCGCCATACAAAGGTTTCTTCCTGCCATAAAAAAAGCTATATTAATTGATTTTGCTTTAACGGCAACTACATGCTCAACCAAACGATCTTTCATTACTCTTCGGAGAGTGAAAACATGGCTTCGTTCTATAATGAACGAAAATAAATTATGTTTGTTGTGCAAGCTAAGCGTTCAATATGAAAATGTATTGTAATACAACATTTTATTAATCTAGTTATATATAACTTTGGGCAACAGCTTAGATGATTATTATTCGCCTTCATAAACGATTAATCATGACAATACATTTTGTGTAACTTCATGAGTTACCTTTAATCAGCACTGGACTAGCCAGGTCGGCTTGTCGGCGATTGCTGACCATAATGGGCAAGCGGTTCCCTAATGGGGGCCCGAGTCAGCTGCGATATAACAATTTTTGTTCGGTTTGGTACGTTATTTTCTTTAGAGGGACGTAATAATATCTCTTGCATTATATAAACGCTCACAAATTTGAAACAATAAAAAGTTTCCCCATCCTATACAAGTTTGAAGTGAAACATTTTCCATCAATCCTATGTGTCTCCATATAAAAAAAAAGTGTGCATTGCATTATGACATGGGTACGAGCAAAGAGATTCACTGACTACGTTTTTATCTAAAAAATTACATAGTATCATCATAAAAGTGATTGGGTATTTTTTATCAAAATTTAATTTCGATCAATCTTCGGGAATCGATCGTGTATAGTTTGATGGCATATAGTACACAAGATGTGGCCATTATGGCCCAGTTAGCTCTTTGTGTTGTTTTTTGAAGCATGATAAAGTATAACAAAGGTTACTGCAACTAGTAGTAGATGATACTAGCGGTAGCGAAATGTATGACTTGCCTTAGTCAGACTTTAAGAAATTGAGAATTACAAATTGAAAATCTTGTCGTATGTTCATTTTATTGAGTGGGTAGCGTGAAGGAAACATTCAATGGTGTTCAAGTCTATTTAGATATCCAAAATTCCTCCCTGATCCACACACATTGTATGAGTGTTTCCTCAATATAATAATAGCTACACTTCTAATTGTAATATAGTCGTGAATTTGTTTGGATTAGTCGAGGAGTCCTACGTTAAGTCCCACCCATAGGAGAATGACAGTGAGAAAACCTTATATGAAGGAGTGAAACTCAACACAATCGTGGTAAATTATCTCACTTGAAAAATATAGGAGCCAAGTGTTAGTGGAGTAAATATAAGGCTCTTACTAATACAGGGTTATTCAAAAGTAATGGTGCAAACGTGAAAAGTTATTATTCTCAAACGAACTGACATAAACAACCGTCATTACATGAAAAGACAGAAGAGATCTCCAAGTTTCTCGAGCACCAACAGTGTTCGATGTGGGCGCCGTTGGTTACATGGCTGACGTGGCTGACGTCTAGACGGTAGTCCAGTTTGGCCCAGAAGCGTCCTAGCATATCCTCCAATATCAACTCCACTGCAGCAGAGATGCGCTGTTTAGAGTTGGTTCAATTCCTCTGGCAATGGGTGCAGGTACACAGTGTCCCTGATGTTTCCTCACAAAAAGAAGTAGCAGGGTGTTATGTCTAGCGATCGTGGAAGTACAGAGCAACATGGAAAAACTCTCTTGTCCGGCACAGCCAATCCAACGTCCCAGGTGGTTGGTATTCAGGTATCGGCGAACATCCCGGCGGTAGTTACCGTGCACAGGCAGGAGCTTGATGCTGCTCTCCTTCTTTTCAATCCGTTTCTTCTCGGTTAGTGCTGACACCACTTTCACTACAAGCCTTCGGATCTGCAACATTACTTTTGAATAACCCTGTATAATGGATTATAATGAAATTGATATTGAATCCAGTAGACGCACAACATTTGTTTCTTCTTTTATTTCTCTTGACCCCAGTAAGAGAAGCATTATTTTTGTAAAAAAATTAGACTCGAGATTTTGATAAACCCAAACTGTCTTCGCGATGCCGTCTATTTGTGTGTCTGTGTATCTGTACCTCAGCCTAGAGCCGAAACAATTCTCCCGATCAGGCTAAAACATTATATCTAGGGCCTTTATTGAGCTCATCTGTGGGGGTTTTGGAAATATACATCTAGCCTAAAAATTAAGGTAGTTTACTGAGGGGCATAAAGAGAAAAAATATATTTTCTCGTAATCCGCTCAAACGATTTTGATAAAAATTAATATTTAGACACTGTTTGAAAATAAAAACAAAATGGATAATCTAACTTTCCTATGAAAATTACTTTGAGGGTACTTTATATTCGCAGAAATATACATTTTTTATCTTTACAAATATTTGAGATACAAAATAACTCATCATTGAATTGTTGTAGTGATATTAAAATTAAATACATGTTACTCGTATTTGAAATATATGTTTATAAAATCAGTAGTTCCTGAGATATTATCAAATATATGTATTTTTTTATTCAGGTCTTCAAATTCTAAAATTAATTGTTATGCTCTTTAGTGGATAGACATGTTTATTTTTTCTCAATATATCCGTAATCCTGTAGGGCCTATATTATTTAATGTATGCTCATGGGGGGAGTGTTTATGCAACAATATTTGTTATTTTGTTTCAAAACAAGTTTTTAATAAATGTATATATTTTAAGACACCAAAGAGATATTTTGTGCAGAGCACAGTACCATTTATTTGGTGGATATGAAACAAGGTAGCTTTTACTGAAAAACAAAATTTTGAACCTGTACGTTATTTGAAAAATGGAGTCAAATAAAAAATGTACTACTGGCGCTAACTATTTTAAATTTATTTTGTGACATTTCTAAAAGCAGTAATTTTAAAAACAAAAGGTATGAGTTATCTAAAAGTATGGCACACAATTGAAACATTATTGGAGCAAATTATAACAAAAAAAACTATTATTTATTAAAACTCTTCATAAAATGATAAACATTTGATCAAAATATTTTAAAGACAACACTTTTGTACATATGCAAGACGATTTTACTGAAAGAAAAATTTCAATCAAAAAATTATTCTATAATAAAAAAAAGTTTAAAAATAAAAACTATTTATTTCGAAAATTTAGACAAATCGAATAAATGTTTGTTCTAAATAAGTACGTGTAAATAGACTTCAAGTTTGGATTTTAAAAAAACTATACGTTCTGAACTTGGAGTAGATTATTTTAATATCGATGCTTTATTTAAAATGTATGAATTGGTCAATATTAATAAAGATGGTTCAATTTTTGAAAGTGAACAGTTTGCAAGTGAGTAGCCAAACAATAATCTCACAATCATAATTGATGGTAGTAAATATAATACTCCAGATGTTGATGGTGGCAGTGTTTGTAGTAAAATATTGTGAAAATGGGGACGAGCTTGATGATGTTGAAGACCTAGATGTTAATTTCGAACATCATGTTATAATAAACATTCCAGCCTCGAAAAATGTTATTAATGTTAACGTTGATAACTTTCTGTTTTATAATGAGCACCTGATCAGGTTTTTTCACTCACCCTAACGTCACCACTTTCAAATTTGTAATGTCTCTTTCATGTACACAAGTAATGTGTAACAAGATTCCTTCTAATTTTAAAGTTCTAAAGAATAAATCAAGATCTCTCTTAATCCAACTTATTTTGTCTCCACTCTCGTTAATGTACGTTGAAAGACACTTGTTCCACGATATCAACAAATATGAAATATACCTGAACTAGTAGCATCCAACGTAGAGCTTAAATTATTAATTTGACCATAAAAAGTTAGTCTTTCTTTTATTGCTTGTTTGATGCTTTGTTCACTAACCAAATTTTAATTCGGTAATGTTAGCGTTGGAGATTATGTAAATCAATTAATAACTTGAAGCAGCCAGATTATATAAATATGGATTAGACTGATTAATTATCATTCCATAAGAATATGTTGATTAGTATGAATATTTTGATTATATAAAGTTACTAAGGTTGTTTTAAGTAGTGATTACCTTTGTAAATGTACATGTACAATGCATTGTGTTTAAAATAAGAACACTGAACAGTGTTGGTGTAAAGATGGAATCTAAAGAATGTGCAGGCAAGCCACACAAGTATGGTAGTAACTTTGGATTCCAGGAAGCCTGGCTATGGTACCTGGTCGAGCAAATATATATATTTAAATTAAAAATATGTGATAAATTAACATTATTAATTAAATTAAAATTATGATAAGAATTAACGGGTTTTTCTTTAATTATTTAAATTTAATGGAGAATTACGTGCTACCAACTTTTCGAATGTATTGATACAGTGCAGAAAGTATAACTTTACACATTGTTGTAATAAATTCTGAAACAGCTTAAAAACATGATTTTATTTACTAAATGGTAAACTATATAATAATATTCATTGTGATAAACATTTGAATAATCAATCAAAAGATATATCCCAGCTATATTTAATTATGTATTATTTATAGATGAATTATGTTTTCTTTTGTTCTTTTTTTACATTTCGTTAAGCTATATATATATATATATATATATATATATATATATTATTTCGACACTTAAGCTGTTGTACAGATGGAGTAAAGTACATTTAATTATATTGTATTAAATTTTATTCCTGTCAATAATCATAATTTTTGTTTATTTGGGGGTTTATTCTTTATTTGAAACATTTATAAATACAAATTGTCTTTGGTAACTTATTTTTAAATTCTATATAAAACTACCGTGGATCAATATGCATGGTAGGTCTAAGCAATACTAGCCGAAGGCCTTTTATGGGCCAGGCTGACGCGTCATGTAATTCACCCATCTTTATTTATTGTGTGATAAAAGTTATATTTGTGAAGGTTCCTTTCGTAATTAACTTTTATTAGGAAAATATTTATTTATTTGGCTATCGCAAATTCAAAGTTTGTAAGATTTTGTTTGATACACTGTAGTTTCTTTTATTTGTTTCTATAACATTTATACATGTACCAATTTTACTCAAAGAACGTTCTGTGTGTGAAACTTTTTTGTTTCTTCTTTGATATATTATTGTTTATGTTATATTTGAAATGGAAAACCTACCCTTTTACATTCTCGCTATCTTACAGATAGAAAAAGTATGTGATCGTCAAAAAAATTTGACTAGAGATTTTGATGAATTTCGACGTGTCATGTGACCCCCCGAATCCGAAAAAGTAGTTTTTGAACTTCCATCTGTCTGTCTGTCTGTCAGTCATCAGTCTATCGTCATACCTCCAAATATATCTTAAACTATTTTACCGATCTATCTGATTGGCATTTAGTGTTTTCATAGGGTTGCCACGAGTGGTTTTTGGGATTGGAAATATAAACCTAAAATTAAGTGTAGTTTTCTTGAGGATGAAAAGAGAAAAAATTGTTTTTATAAAAATCGGCTTCACCGATTATGGATAAATTTGAATTCTAAAAATTTATAAATATTAAAAACAAAATGGCTACCCTCAATTTTTCGTCAAAATTACTTTGAAGAGTCCGGTCTGAAGTGTAAATTCTATTTTTTTTAATCATATGTGAAATTACTTACCAATGCAAATATGAAGGTATATTTATAATAAAAATATTTTTTTATGAAACATATTTTTATAAAACCAATATCTTTAATCCATACATATATATATATATATATATATATATATATATATATATACTTTTCAAACAATTAGGCCAAGTATCACGACAGTCAAAAAAATTTAAACTGAGATGTTGATAGATATGAGCTTACGTGACCACACGAGCCCCAAAAAAGTGGTATTTGCAATGCCGTATATCTGTGTGTCTGTTTAACCCTAAAATTAAGAGTATTTTAATAAAGGGCGGAAATATAAAATAGCGTTTTAATCAAAATCGGCTCTAACGATTTTGATTAAAACTCAGATGTAGGCATTGATTAAGTTTGTATATAAAATGGCTATTTCCATTTTACCATGAGAATTACTTTTATGGTAATTTATACAACTATTTGCTATACTAAATAACTTATCATAACATAAGTGTAGCACTATTAAAAGTAATAACTTTTCTTTTAAATATATTTTTTTAAAACCAATAGTTTCTTAGATATTAGTAAATATATTAATACAATTTTATGAGCTTTATTTGTAGAGACACACTAAAGTTTTACCGCAAAAATTCTCTAATGATATACAGTAAGTAAATAAGTAAGTCTCTAAAAAGTTTCTTTTCTTTTAACCTATTAGAGGAAATGTTTGTACAGCAATGATCTATTTCTATCATATAAGACTCAATAGTGAATATTTACAATTTTTATCGGTCAAAATATATAAATGAAATTTAATATCAAGGTGATGACCTGAAGATGTGCTAAACCTAGTAAAATATCGAAATCTTAGCCGGAAGTCAAAATTTAAATATGCTGTGTTGAACCTTGTGAACCCAGGATCGATTCTACTTAACTATAGCACAATTTATGCTTGCATTTGCTTGTGTATTACATTTCGTTTCACATATATTACAAGTTTTGAGTAAATATTTCAATTGTTAGGCAATATAGTATTTTCATACTATACCATTTATATAATGAAGCAATTTAAATATTTTTATCTAAATAAATTGTATAACCCGAACGGGTAGTAAGACGTCGTGCTAATTATTATTATTATTATTATTATTATTATTATTATTATTATGTATCACTAGAATGTGTGTTTTTTGTGAATATTTATCATTGGGTAAATACCTATACAGGAGAATCCACAAGATAGTTTGTTTACAGTTTTATCAAACCGTTAAAAAGTCTTGCTCACCCATGCGTAAATCTCTGCGGACGACCATGAATCAACCTCACAAATTTCTAAAACAAATTTCTGAATGTGCCATTGAATTATAAACATGTAAAACAAATATAAATGTATAGTAATTTACCACCGTTAGATATTTCTAATCAACCATAGTTTTACCAAACCCTATCAAAACCCCAAACGAAAAAGGAGCCTCTAACTTTAAAAGCTTTCTTTCATATATATGTGTGTGGTATCAAATGTGACTTCTGACATATGTCGAAGACGGAACTAATTAAACCTAATCGTTCTTCCAACATATTATGTTTTCTCTCCAAAACAACGAAATGCACAAGTTTCAAGATAGCACTTATGTATTGTGACTAGATTGATCTCCCGCCTAACAAATTTTGGGTGGAGAGAGAAATGACCGTGGAAACAGTACTTACTCTTGTTTTATAATACCCAATATTTCTCGAGAGAAGGAGGAATGGTCCGATTCGGCCCTGACCGCTATTTGTGCAATTGCTAACTCCTAGAAGGGTATCGCTATATAAGCCGGACTCCGTGCCATGTCGGTTATCATTCTACAGACCTCCTCTCAACATGTACAAACTGGTGAGTATTTGGAGGGCGTTTCTTACAAACTAACACGAGCTTATACACTACTTTAGATATTTTATTCAGAAATATTAAATAATCTTAGAATAAATAAAGTCTTTATGTATGTTGCCTACCGTTAACGTTATGGTAGGTCAAGACAATATTTATCATGTTAATGAATTTACATTCTATTCAGTGAATTTTAAAGATCTATCGTTGAAACAATAATAATAAATTCTTATATAATTATAAGAATAGTCTAACAGTGTCCAAAGTTAATTAATTTTATCTTGACGTAGTTTTTTTTAAACACGGGCCTATTATTTTTATAAAACATCTACAAATTCGTCTATTTGCCCTGGTCATGAAAATGTCCTGTAGGAGTTTTTTTGTCAGGATGTAGATTAAAAAAGTCAATGGTAACATGTGTCTATTTATAATAGGAATAAATAAAAAGGTGGTTTTAAAAAACAAATCAATGTTTTCAAGTAGAAATTGTAAAGTGAGTGTGTAAATTCGTTAGAGGAAGAGGGAAAGGGTTGTCAGAACATAGACAAGAGTCCTCTCAGGGTGGATCTTCTCATATTTTTCTCTCTCTTTCTATTTCGTACATTGGATGTATGTGTGATAGTGCTTGGACTGCTTCTGTGCGTCAAATTGAGATGCAGCCAACTTTGCAAAATAGCTTCAAAATATCCAAGTAGGAAACGTCGTTAAAACCACCTTGGTTTAAAAAAAATCAACGAATCTTTATCAAATATGTATGTTTTAATCGGGGCACAGCTTACACATGTACTTTAAAATTCGTCAGTTAAATATATTTGATTTCTTTTAAAATAATTTGAAGGATATTCAAGTTAATTCAAAATATTTTGAAAATATATATATTTAAATGTTTAGCCACAAGAGTTTATAACCATGTATTTCTTTAAATGCATATTAACCCCCCTCGGTGGTCGCAGGGTCTAAGGAGTAACTCTCGCAATAGACTGGACTACCGGGAACGGGCCGATCGTGTTTCTAATCCTGGTTGGATGTACAAAGAGTGGTGTTTCCTAAATGAGTTTCCACTCTCCTTCCATGCAAATGATGGTACATATCCTATAAATCCAACCTAAACACAGTATATTAATTAGTACATTGGTGAACTGGTAGAAAGACGTGATTACATAAACAAAACTATTTTAAAATATTCCATTGTATGTTTGTTGAATAGTTATTCAATTGAAGTATGGTCGGGCAGTGGCTAGTGGTTTTTGTGCCCTCTTTCCATGCTAATGCTGAAGAATATCCTCTAAAACTACGTCTCTTATCACTTCCTATTTGATTAAGCCGCTAACAAAACTTTTGTAGTACCTTAACAATTATTGAAAACATATATTTATTGTCATCAAATAATGATATAAGTCGCTAGTTAAAATTTATCTCACCTTGGTAAAATGTTAGCAATGTTGACCGTAAGAAAACATGTTTATGTATTGTAAACGTTTCTTCTTACAAGAATCCTGATATAACTAGCTTTACCTTTTTCAAAATAATGTGATAATGTTTAATTTGGCTAATATATTATATCTTGAAACGTGAATTGATACTATTTCATACGTTGTGTACAAATTGTTCAGATAAAACTTAAATTGTTAGCCCTTTCGTGTATTTTGTGATCACGAAATTTGTTTTTAGTATGAACAAGTTTCTGATTTTAAATAAATAACGAAAACAATTATCATAAACAATGTCATCAAATGGAGGGGAAAGAACTGCAGTGTTATATCAATTAATGATTTTCTAATTAATTTGATAAACTGACAGTTTCCTGCTGTGCGAGATCCCCAGAGCCAATATCAATATTTTGAAAATTGTTGGTGGAAAGTGATATTGTTTGTTTGTTATAACTGTTATTCGTAGACAATGAATGTATCCGGTGTAACAAGTTGTTGACCTCTTGGTTGGTTTCTTCTCAGGTCATCCTGTCTCTCGCCGTCGCCGCTGTGTCGGCTGGATACCTCGGTGGGCCCGCCGTCGCCACCTACGGTGCCACCCCTCTGGCTTACGCCGCCCCTGCCTACGCATCATACGCCACCCCA
>JBCFYV010003508.1:13744009-13794308 GCA_039000515.1 Timema cristinae | reverse complement strand
AACCTCAAAGTAATTTTCTAGGAAAGTTAGATTATCCTTTTTGTTTTTATTTTCAAACAGTGTCTAAATATTAATTTTTATCAAAATCGTTTGAGCGGATTACGAGAAAATATATTTTTTCTCTTTATGCCCCTCAGTAAACTACCTTAATTTTTAGGCTAGATGTATATTTCCAAAACCCCCACAGATGAGCTCAATAAAGGCCCTAGATATAATGTTTTAGCCTGATCGGGAGAATTGTTTCGGCTCTAGGCTGAGGTAAGATACACAGACACACAATAGACGGCATCGCGAAGACAGTTTGGGTTATCAAAATCTCGAGTCTAATTTTTTTACAAAAATAATGCTTCTCTTACTGGGGTCAAGAGAAATAAAAGAAGAAACAAATGTTGTGCGTCTACTGGATTCAATATCAATTTCATTATAATCCATTATACAGGGTTATTCAAAAGTAATGTTTGCAGATCCGAAGGCTTGTAGTGAAAGTGGTGTCAGCACTAACCGAGAAGAAACGGATTGAAAAGAAGGAGAGCAGCATCAAGCTCCTGCCTGTGCACGGTAACTACCGCGGGATGTTCGCCGATACTGAATACCAACCACCTGGGACGTTGGATTGGCTGTGCCGGACAAGAGAGTTTTTCCATGTTGCTCTGTACTTCCACGATCGCTAGACATAACACCCTGCTACTTCTTTTTGTGAGGAAACATCAGGGACACTGTGTACCTGCACCCATTGCAGAGGAATTGAACCAACTCTAAACAGCGCATCTCTGCTGCAGTGGAGTTGATATTGGAGGATATGCTAGACGCTTCTGGGCCAAACTGGACTACCGTCTAGACGTCAGCCACGTCAGCCATGTAACCAACGGCGCCCACATCGAACACTGTTGGTGCTCGAGAAACTTGGAGATCTCTTCTGTCTTTTCATGTAATGACGGTTGTTTATGTCAGTTCGTTTGAGAATAATAACTTTTCACGTTTGCACCATTACTTTTGAATAACCCTGTATTAGTAAGAGCCTTATATTTACTCCACTAACACTTGGCTCCTATATTTTTCAAGTGAGATAATTTACCACGATTGTGTTGAGTTTCACTCCTTCATATAAGGTTTTCTCACTGTCATTCTCCTATGGGTGGGACTTAACGTAGGACTCCTCGACTAATCCAAACAAATTCACGACTATATTACAATTAGAAGTGTAGCTATTATTATATTGAGGAAACACTCATACAATGTGTGTGGATCAGGGAGGAATTTTGGATATCTAAATAGACTTGAACACCATTGAATGTTTCCTTCACGCTACCCACTCAATAAAATGAACATACGACAAGATTTTCAATTTGTAATTCTCAATTTCTTAAAGTCTGACTAAGGCAAGTCATACATTTCGCTACCGCTAGTATCATCTACTACTAGTTGCAGTAACCTTTGTTATACTTTATCATGCTTCAAAAAACAACACAAAGAGCTAACTGGGCCATAATGGCCACATCTTGTGTACTATATGCCATCAAACTATACACGATCGATTCCCGAAGATTGATCGAAATTAAATTTTGATAAAAAATACCCAATCACTTTTATGATGATACTATGTAATTTTTTAGATAAAAACGTAGTCAGTGAATCTCTTTGCTCGTACCCATGTCATAATGCAATGCACACTTTTTTTTTATATGGAGACACATAGGATTGATGGAAAATGTTTCACTTCAAACTTGTATAGGATGGGGAAACTTTTTATTGTTTCAAATTTGTGAGCGTTTATATAATGCAAGAGATATTATTACGTCCCTCTAAAGAAAATAACGTACCAAACCGAACAAAAATTGTTATATCGCAGCTGACTCGGGCCCCCATTAGGGAACCGCTTGCCCATTATGGTCAGCAATCGCCGACAAGCCGACCTGGCTAGTCCAGTGCTGATTAAAGGTAACTCATGAAGTTACACAAAATGTATTGTCATGATTAATCGTTTATGAAGGCGAATAATAATCATCTAAGCTGTTGCCCAAAGTTATATATAACTAGATTAATAAAATGTTGTATTACAATACATTTTCATATTGAACGCTTAGCTTGCACAACAAACATAATTTATTTTCGTTCATTATAGAACGAAGCCATGTTTTCACTCTCCGAAGAGTAATGAAAGATCGTTTGGTTGAGCATGTAGTTGCCGTTAAAGCAAAATCAATTAATATAGCTTTTTTTATGGCAGGAAGAAACCTTTGTATGGCGATCAATAATTTCATTAATTGATAGATTTATTGGTCTTTGAATTTTAACTAACCAAAATTCATGCAATATTGTTTAGTAAGATAAGAAGTTATCAATGTCATACTATTTTTTAATATCTGTTGCTAATTTGTGAATATCTGTTTAGCTGATATTTTTCATTTGTTGAAGGTGTAACTTAAACAAACTAAAATATATTTCTTTATGTACATCTGAAAAGTAGGATCGCAATGAGGAGATTAAGAAATAAAAATTGATCGTATATAATGCTTTTTTCAGAGTCATTGTGATGATTTTTGCTCTCTCTTTTTTTGGTTTGTCTTTGTATTGAAAAATCAACTTTTTTCATCTGTAATATTATTAGCAGTAGTAAGTATATATTCAGAAATTGATAGCAAGTTTTCCGGATGCTGCACCAGAATATTTATTACTTCCCGTATATGATTGCTCAATTTAAATAAATCTAATTCAATGACTTGTAAAGATTTAGCAACTGATTCTAATATTGATGAATATTTACTTATTACTACAAGATAAATGATAGCCTTGGAGTTAGTGCAAGCGTTACACAGCTGATATGCCCTGTGGTTTGATTTGGCATTGACATCCTTGGAGAAGTTTTCCAGCTGGGTTACAGCTGGGTAAAATTATCTGCGAATATTTGAATTCTGTTATGTTTTTGCATCCATCGAGTTTCGCACAGCAAAGGAATATTCGGTACAGTAGCTCTTCTCATGGAACTTTCTCGGAAATTATCAATAATTGCTTTTATTGTGCCAGCTACATTTCGGATATCGCATAAATAATATTAATCACACATCACTAAATTGAAGCGATGCAAGGATCAGTGAATGAACATTGCTTTTGGATACACATTTCTAATGTTTGCTTGCACACCTCCTTCCTTAGTAATCATCATTCACTTGGCTAACTAAATGTACATATTCAGTCTGAAATTCTAACATGATGTAATAATTTCTGAGTATATACCTTCTGCACTACGATTTAAGACAGGTACAAATCCCACAAATTCTTCTCTGTCATTCGTTTCACCATTAATATACTCAGAATATCTAACTCTCCCTATAATATGGGTTGTTCCATCAGCCAAAGTGGAAAATCAAACCGCAGCTTAATCAGCGGCCACAATGTAATCTCAGATAATGTTTTCGCAAATATCAATAGTTTAATTTTGGATTCTCACGGAACAATATTTGCCAATGTTGCTGCATGTTTTCAAGTGTGTTTTTAAAACATTATTCGCTGCTTCTACACTATAATGAAATAATATTTGTAAACTTCCTGTGATATTTAATTTGGCTCGAACATAAATGTAATTTGTTCAAGAAAAAACTATTGTTGACACGATTTTAAAAAACATCAGTTTTCTTCTACGTTAGTATGAGCAGCATTTTTTATCTGTCAATTTACTAGCTTTTTTTCCTTCTGCTATTAACACGACTTGCTGGCTCTAAAATTGGAAAATTTGTACCATTGAGAATTTATATAAGTTCGTGCGGCTTCGGGAAAGTATTTATATGTTACAAATGCCCTAGTAATAAATGCCCTTGATATATTCTTTTCACTTTTTGTGAAAATAACACTAAAAACTTATTAAGGCACCTTTTAAATGTGCTAAGGAAGCCAACCAAGGCACGTGTTTAAATATCTAGCAATTCTAGTCCAGTTTGTCGATGATGAGTAAGTTAGGACTAGAATCTCAGCCGAACCTATTGAGGGTGTTTATTCATAACTTGTTTCAAACATTTCCTCCATGTAAATATGAATACATCCACATTCAATTCGACCTCTTTACCATAACTAACTCATGTATTATTATGCGTATAGCACAGATGGGTAGTAAGACGTGGTTGTAAATTTTGTTTTATATATAACAGGGTTCCTACAGTATTTGTAAAAATATTCTCCCTGACTTTTCCCTGACTTTCCCTGACTATTTTCCCAAGTTCCCTGACCAATTTCTCATAAAATTTCCATTATAACTTTACGGTACTATACACGTGAAAATATTAATTTAAATAAATTTATTTCGGCCTCCTCCCCCCTTACAGCCGACCTTGCCTCACCTCTCATGGAAGAATAAGAAAGCAGACATCTTGCCAATCAGTTGAGGGAAAATGATGGAAAAATAATCCCTATCAAAAATTTGTAACAAACTTGATTCCCTTTGGTATCATGTGCAGAAATACGTATCAAATAACAGGCCACTAAGAACATACTAAAGAGTTTGGTATCATTACAGTTTTATTTTACCTAAACTGTACATTTCCTGAACTGAATAGCTTACAACAGGAACTCTGTCTGCTTTCATATTATTCATGTCTCAAGTCAATTTTATTTTTATTAAAATTATCACTATAGTCATACAATAAGAAACTATGTTATATTTAATAAAGTGAAGCTTGCTTCTTCTTCAGTTCTTGCAACTCCACGTCTATTGCTTCTCGTTTCTCTTCAGTTGCCATCATTAATTTTTTTCTTTCTCCTTCTAAATCTTTAACTTGTATATCTAATTTCCTCTTTTCTGCCTTCTTCTTGTCTTTTTCACTTTTTTCTTGCTTCTTCATCTCTAAGTATTCATGATAGCGTTTCCGAGCACCTCTCACGTAATCCAACATCTTTTTGCTAATGTGTATATTTTTAATCCCTCCTGCTTCTTGTATCTCATCATGAATGTGACGCTGTGCAATGACTGTCTTTTCATGCATGTTTTCAACCAGTAAGATTTATTGACTGAAAAACCACCTTCAACAGTTGCATTCCCATGCGACAAGACAAGGCAAATCTTTATTACTTCCCAAAGATGTTTGTAGTTTGCTTCTCCTATTAGAAAGCTACCATAAATAGTGTCAAGTCCTACTTCATCACTAAACTGATCACAAGGACGAAATATTTCTTGAAGCTCAGATTTTTTGAGGTTGCAAAAATGCAAGTATTCTTTCTTGGCATTTTCAGCCAGAACATCATTTATGATGTTGGCATGGTTGAGTTCCTCCAAAAGAAAAGAAAATCTCTTCTGGGCCAGTTGAGGTGAATGTTGAATAACACAAGGATCCAATGAAGACAAACCTCTCACAGCTTTCTGTTTTAAGGGACTTTTTTCTTGTAGTTTTGCAATCATGGTGGTTAACATACTGCGGCACTCATGTATAAATTCTAATTTTTGTCTTTCTGTTACTGTGATCGCAGTTTCTCCTAACAAACGTTTTGTTGCAAATCCTATAGCAATATTTTTGCTAAGGATCAAATTTTCTGATTTTTTTGTGTCAATAGACAGTAACTTTGGACCCGTGCACTTCATAAGATCAGGTTTCACACAACGATTCATAAGGTATCTTAGAAGTTTCTCTACAGCTTCAAAAAGATATGGAGTCATTGGTTTTGATGTCTGGAACCGTTGCAGGAAAGGCTGACATTCATCTGCAATTGTCTTGCAGAACGCTAGTTTACACTTTAGGAATGGATCACAGGTTGCTCTTTTCAGTGTCTCTACAGGTTTTGTTTTAGGAAGTTTTGCTTCTTTGAGAAACTTAATAACATGGTCCCAAATTTGTAATGCCCTTTGAAAGCACTTCGCATTCTCTAACCAACGCACACCACAGAACTTCAATGGAAAAGTTGTACACCCTGTCAACTGGGTGAACAATGCTCGACGAGCTGGAGAGTCAGTGAACAGGTAGTACATGTGACGTAATAAGCTACTTATATCCCAATCAACAGACTCTACTCCTGTTCTCAAGGAACCATGAACAACATGAAGCCCACATGTTCCCAGATTTAGCAAACTACATACTTCATTGTCTGTTACAGATTTGAGGTGTTCCTGAAGAAGTGTTATAAACTTTAAATTGACATTTGGGCCATCCATTGACACTTGTATCAACTTAGAGAGTGGAAGAGGAGAAATACCATCCAGAAAATGCTTCAGTAATTCTTCAGCAGTGCTCCTATCGAAAAACACACTGTTTAAGTAACGACTGATGACTTTATGATTTTCCTTGTCCCAGAATCTAATTACAATGTCCATCTGTCCTCTTTGAATAACTTTATTCAATGCCTCATCAAAACAAATTACAAAGTTGTTACATGATTTTAGGCGGTCCAGTAAATTATTATGAAAGAATGGAGCCAAGCCATGCACAATGAAGTATGCAGCCTTGTCTCCACCAAGGGTAAAGGCATTGGCAATGGAACACTCGGGAAACATCAATTGAAAAATTGTACTTAAATTATTGCACGAATTGAAAGACATTTTTTTGTCAACAACTTGCATAGCCCAAATGACTTCCGCCTTAGTTATATCATCTTTTATAACAAAAGTGTTATGGTTTCTTTGAGGCACTACACTAATTTCACTTTTAGCAACAGCTTCCTTCTGCGACGTTACGATTTTCGATGAAACAGAAAAACTCTTCGAGCAACCAGCAGAATCATCACTAGGTAGAATGTCTTTGTGTGCCAGAGATTCTCTTGAAACTGGGGACTCGATGAACCTGAATCACTTGACTTTTTTGAAAAAAAAAGTCAACAGAGAGCGTTGATTTGTCAAAGTTTCAAGAGTTTTGATATGAGTTGGTCCTTTTGCATGGGAAGCTAATGCTTGCTTTCCCATATTACTTAAGTTTATAATTTTTTTGCACACTTTACAAAATGCCTGCAGCTTATTACTTTCAACACCACTTATCCAGTATGAGAATTCAGGAAAATGGTCTGGGCTTAGCCAGAGCTGGTTAAAAACGGTTTTTTTGTTAGACATTGCTGGTGTAGTCTAATCAGTCCTGGTGCACTGTATCAAACTATAACGATGACAAACCTTGAACAAGAACAAAAACAAGTGATCACTAAAGTTAAAAGAATTGTCATGTGCAGGCTAGGAGACCTCTGCGTTCACATTCTGAAATAAAATGCTACCAAAACTTGTGTTAGGGCAAGTTTGAGCATGGTAAGTGCCCCTCAGCTTTCTTCATTGGGGCAGTGGCTTATGACGCAGTAAATAGAAAAAATATTTTCTTTGTTTTTTCTAAGTGTGACATGAAGACATGAATTGTCATTTCCCTGACTTTCCCTGACCTTTTTAAAGCTTCCCTGACTTTCCCTGACTATTATTTTTTTCCCTGACTTTCCCTGACTTTCCCTGACTTTCCAGAGCGTAGGAACCCTGTATAAATATATTCTAACATCTTTTCTTGGCTATGTTATCCCTTTCGCTATAGCACGGAAAATTGCAATATAATAAATTGTCTACATTTCTTCGAATGTTTTTGAATAGAGTATATTTTAGTTTTCATTGCCACCTTTGAAACTTCCGACAAACAGATGTGAAATGAATGTAATATTATTATTCTTGGTTGGCAATGAAAAGTTATTACACGTCGAAAACTAAAGAGCAATAACAACTGAACAATTTACATTTAATAATTAATTTTTTACTAAGATACACCCACGTCCTAACTAACGATATAGTTGGTTTTAAAAATACGATCATTCAAATAAAAATATTTCTGTCATTCTCAGAATATTGTGAACGCCACACTTTTCCCTGCCAGAACTAACGAAACATCACCGGGAGACAAACTCCAACGCCATGCTTTCAACTTCCGCTAGATATCGGTTTAAAAACGACTCCACTAACTCCGGGCTAATTTATTACACCTTTCTGCAAACCGGCAAATTACGTCATCGCTGGAGTACTGCTGGAGGTGCTTCAGGCAAAGTTAGATGCTATAGATCAGAAGAACACATATTTAACAAGTAGACATATTGCTGCGCGGGTTGGGGTTAACTTGTCAAAAGACACAATTTTGGAGCTGTTATTAGAAGGAGGGCTCCATTCATTTGCTGCTTCTTCAAAACAGAGTTTAACAGAATGGCAGAAGAAGGCTCAACTGAATTTCACCCAATAAAACTTATAACGGCCATTAAAATATTGGAGGAGAGCTATTTTTACTGACGAGAAGGTATGGAGTTCATCAATTGATGGTCTTGTACTAGTGTATGGCCCTAAAAATGCTCATTCTAAACCATCCTATATGCATAGATTCCGTTATAGTAGTCGCTTCTCTGTCTAGAGTTGGGGGTGGGTTTCACACGCTGGTGTGGGAGTAATGTGGAATATAGATGGACATTAAAAAATTTGTAATATTTTTATTGTAACTGACTGCAGGCCTACACATATTAAAGTGTATCGAATATGTATCTGATTAAATAAAACTACGGAATATGATATATATGAACCCCTAAATAAATCCCCACACAGAAATATGTAAAACCAAGATTTGTGATATACTTACTTAGAAAATATGTTTTTTTAATTTACATTGTATGTCTAAACTTGAAACCAAAACAAAAGAGTAGGAAGAAAAAAAAGATATATGTCCGTCAATAATTTTACATTATTTCTACCAAAATAATTATTTTTGGAATGAACAAGAATGAATGGCTTGAACTACTTCTAATATTATTCAAAGCTACGTGTAATCTACTTCTTTTAGTTATGTAATTATTAGAACTCAATTTAAAATACTCATAAACGACATAAATACAACCGACAAGAGAATAATTAAACATTGTTGGTATGAAATTGTTTTTAAACTATAATAATATAACAATACAAATTATGATAGAATAAAAAATAATAAATACACGTAAATTAAACTCAAATTCACAACTCATTTTGGTTTCCGTATCAAGCATGGAACCTTTATTAAAAAAACTCACCTTACATGTCTGTTTTTCGGTGCTACACAGATCTCAACACTTGAACCGTTAGACATATAAAGCCAATACTTGGCTTACAGCTAAGTGCTAGCGTGACCACATAAAATAGGTTGGTAAGAATTTTGAGAAAAAAAAAGAGTAACGAAATTTGTTATGAATTAAAATTAAGTTTTATTATTATCATTTTTACCCAATTGTGCGGGGTATTTTTGAAAAGCTTTTACAGGAAGTGTTTCAAATATATAAATATATATTTATTAATATTTAAATATTATAATATACATATTTTATCATTTTTTATACGCAAAAAGTCTCATAAACGGGATTTTAAAAAGGTCGGAAAAACTCTGGAAAAATTAGAAATATGTGAAAACCTAGGTTTTTTAGAGTAAAATTATTTTATTAAATGCAAATAAAACTTTTCGAAATATTTCTATATTTCTCTCAGTACTTTAACTCATTAATGCCGCGTGCCCGGAACGGATTTATCTGCTTTCCAAACTCTTCCTTTACCTCTAACATGAAGTTTACTATTCACTTGTAAACTTGTGAATATGTGGAATGCCAGGCCTCCACCGTGGTTCGGATCCCGCGTTAAACTGTAGGTCCTTCATTTCATCTCACAATCACCCTACCATTACACATTAGCGTAAGTGCGTATAACCCGAACGGTAGTAAGACATGGTGCTACTACTACTATTACTACTACTACTACTACTACTACTACTACTACTACTACTACTACTACTACTACTACTACTACAACTACTACTACTATAATAATAATAATAATAATAATAATAATAAAGAATGCCGCGTGCCGATAGCTTTCAATGGAATAGGACCACGTAATGAGAAGAGGATGATTAGCCTAGGTATGAAATCTAAATAACCTGCACCGAGTGCACACTTGATCCATAATAATGCATATATTAAAGATGTGTAAAGAATGAAAACTAGCCAAACAACGCATATCATTAAGCCATATATATATTGCTGAAAGTTTTTTTTACTAACTCTCTGGGTTCCCATATAAAGTTAAAGCTATATTTAATATAAATGAGTACACCATAATTTTCTTAGTTTCTTCAATAAGTAATAACCGATCTCACTTAGAGAGCAGCGTAGCGTCCTAAGGTTTTATTTAAAAAATTTATTTGAGTTATTTAACGTGCACTTTCGGAACCTACTGATAAAATCGGCGCACAACTTTGATACTATCTTAAAACTTGAAAGTACACAACATCCACATCACATTAGGACATCAATTTAAAAGGATAATAATAATAATAATAATAATTAATAATAATAATAATAATAATATTTAGCACCGCGTCTTACTACCCGTTCGGTTTATACGCTTTAATAACTAATTACGCTAATGGATTAGGAATTGGGAAGGTTGAATTATAGGAAGTGAACAAGCATTTGCGTGGAGGGAGAGTGGAAAACCATTTAGGAAAAACCACCCCCAGTTCACCCGACTGAGATTCGAACCTCGATCTCCCCGTCCTCAGCAGTCGAGCTCAACATGACCTTTAAAAGGAGAAACACACATTTCACTAAAGATAAAAGTACCGCGACGTAGGAATCGAACCTAAGATTCTCAGTTGAGTAGAATAAATCTATCGATTGTGCTAAGAGTCCCACAATTTTACCGTTAAATAAATCTGTAATTCGTGCTCTTGTAAGATACTTGGTTTAGAAAAAATTGATAAAAATCATAGTAATAATAAGGTAACCAGTAATTATTTGAGGATAATGCTATTTTAACATAAAAGTGGTCGTGCAGACTAAACAAAATACATAATTTATATGTTCTTGAAATTAGCTTGGAAGGAGTAATAACTGTTGGCGTACTGCAAGACATAAATGTTTATAAGATGTATGAGATTTAACTACATTCGAAACTTCCACTATTTTGCTAGTGCATTATTTGATAAAGTGATCCAACCCTCTTTTTAGACAAGCGCCATTTAACTATTTTACGCTAACCTCGGACCTTCACGGTCAGCTAGCATACACACAACGAACTATTTATTCATATGTTTGAATGCCAGGAAAATTCACTGTTTCTCAGATAACCTTCATATATTATTATTATTAGCACCGCGTCTTACTACCCGTTCGGGTTATACGCACTTACGCTAATGTGTAATGGTAGGGTGATTGTGAGATGAAATGAAGGACCTACAGTTTAACGTGGAATCCGAACCACGGTGGCGGCCTGGCAATAGTCAATCTTAAATCAATAGAAAGAGTATTTAAAGGAATTGCATACATATTCTTGTTGAGAGTTTTTTTAATTTTAGAAGCGAATCTTACTACCCGTTCGAACAATACGCTTAAGTACTAACTATTCTAAAGGGCTAGGAATTGAGATGGTTGAATTTAGAGGAGATGACCCCGCATTTGCGTGGAGGAGAGGTGAAAACCATTTTGGAAAACTCATCCCAGTTCACTCGAGCGAGATTCGAACCTCAATCTCCCCGTCCTTGTCAGTCTAGCTCAACACGAAATTAGCGTGTTATTTAACTTCACCACCAAGGTGGGTATGAGAGTTGTTGATAATCTCATTATAGTAAAAACATTATTGATTGAACTTAAGGATGAAAGCCCCAAAATAATAGATTATAGACTAGTGTGATATCTGCTGGAAATACACAAAATTAAATATTTGATATCTTATAGTAAAGAGAAATACAAAGTAAACTAAATATTCTAGGAAATGCAGTAAATGATTTATTTTCTACTGCATCGGTAGTGACGTGGACAAAAATGTTTTCATATGGTCCATTTTCAGTGATGCATAAAACAGGGTTCTCATACTGGCCGAAAATATTGAGGGACGTTTTCCTACATTGTTTCCCAACTTCTCTCCTAGCATATAAGGTTACATCCTCTTTAACTTGTATCTTCTTCATCACTATCCCACAACAATTATTTAAGGCATGTAGCCCAGATGAGTAGCAGAGGCGGGTGAAATATATTATATTATATTACATATAAATATTATCCTATAGTTCACTCTGAACCATATTATCCTCTTCGCGGAAGAATGAAATTTCACCTTTCAGCTGACCCACAAAATCCATTATCAATAGGCTTGTCAGCAGTTCCAGGGACTCACAGCAAAACCCTTGATTAAACTAATGTTAAACTCTGCCTGGATATAAATAATACATAATTGAAAGAAAGAAAACTGCACTGCAATCGCTTATGTGGTTATAAATATCCTAGATTACATATATACAACATCTATACGAAACTTTAACAGGGACTCGAAACCCAAAACCTAAATATATCATGCTACAATTAGCCTGGTTAATATCCTATAGAATGAAAAACTACTTCGGAATCGGTTTGCTGTTTCAGAGATATACACAAATTTCGGCTGGTTCTTCACCGATAATCACAACACAAAACTTGATTATATCATGCCAAAACATGCCTGGATAAATATTATATACAAAAAACTACATCCCAATCGGTTAAGTGGTTCCAGAGATATATACACATATCCAGCTGACACTTTACCGGGACTTACACCAAAAAACCCGATTACAATTATTACACTGAAAAATGCCTGGATAAATACTCTACGGAATACTAAAAATAACACCACAGTAATCATGCGGTTCCATCAATGTATACAAACAATCGGCTGACTCTCCACCGGGATTACAACTGAAACATCTTATTATGCACAAATAATGTTAAAACCTGCCGAGATATTGGTCCAGTATAGAAGTAAAAACTATACCGCAATCTGTTAAGTGGTTCCATAGATCCAAAGCTATAGATTTAAATAAAACCAGCCGTATCTTTAACGGAGACTCAAACCCTGACTGTATGTATACTGATCCTATCAAATATAAATAAAGGCACCACAACTGGTTATGAATTTCCATGTATATTTAGCAACAGACAGACGTTTTTAAAAACAGTAAATATATTATATATATAATATTATTAGTAGCGCGTCTTACTACCCGTTCGGGTTATACGCACTTACGCTAATGTGTAATGTGTGATGTTCTGGTATATTACTGCCCCACGATGGGAGCCAATTGAAATGTTCTAGAATATCGGGTCCCTACGTTGTGCGCCAATTGTGATGTTCTGGTATATTACTGCCCCGCGATGGGAGCCAATTGAAAAGTTCTGGTTCGTCGCGTTGAGCGTCGATTGAAGGTACACCGTTTAATTAGCTGGTAATTGCCCCGTGGTCGAGCACTAATTAAAGCGGTCCGGTATTTTGATGTGGTGAGTTAATTGGTATTTATAGCTCCGTGATCGAGCGCCAATTAAAGAGTTATAATTAATACACACTTATTATTTTGACATGTTTTTATTTCTGAATCTAAGTTTATTTAAGAAGAAAATAGATCATGTCGTCGAACTATATATACGCGGCCTATTGTAGGGATCGCGGACAGAAGCTGTGCTAGTGACTAGTGAACAGTACTGGACGCCAAGACGCCAAGTGCCCAAGTGAGTTCTGAGCAGTACTGGACGCCAAGTGCCCTTACATTGCACCATCCTTCGTATCTATCCCTTGCTCATGGAAGCTTCGAGAAGGTTTAGTTTAGAAAAACGAAATACAAGACAAAAACATCTCTGTGTCACTAGAAGCTTCGAGAGCCGGAAACTGACTCAAATTACCTTTTAAAATCTCTAGTCGAACTTTCCAGAAGAGTAAGATATTATTAAAATATCTTAAATTGTTAACTGACTTGACTAATGTCACGTGCGTGACGTCACTGATCAGTGGCTTTTGCCTTCTTAGAAGAAGAAGTGCTTTAAGCGCCATTTAATACACTATATAATTTAAATAAAATTAAATATGTTTATAAAATTAGGACGATATTATTGTCAATGCTTTCACATACTTTTCAGGAGCAAATCAATTACATTACAAATGGTAGGGTGATTGTGAGATGAAATGGGAGAACTTCAGTTTAACGTGGGATCTGAACCACGCTGGAGGTCTGGCATTCCACACATTCACTAGTTATGATCAATACACGTCTTGTCAGATGTGAAGGAAGGGTTTAGGAATAAAATAAACCTGTGCCGGAGCCGAGGTTGGAACCCTGGACCTTTGTCACCGAAGTCTGATATTTTACCCCTATACCGACAGGTCACATTAAAAATAGTAAAGAGCTTACAATACTTTTTTACTTAAAGATATTTATACTCTAAACCTTAAAAAAGCATGGATATCATTTAAAGTGTTTTTAAACTCGTAAATCCAAAACAAACTTACTCCCTGATTTTCATTCATTTAAACCTCCCCACTCTGATATTATTATTAATACTTGCATATGACATAACCAGTATTATGGTTTAAATTTCCAGAATTTATTTAGTAAAAAACACACAGAAAAAACCCACAGCTAATATTATACATTTAATTTATTAGAAAATGATAATAAAAGTAAATCTTAATAAGCAAAAATTTTATCAATCAAAGTATTTATAAAAATCTATTTATTAATCGTTATATTGTGGCCGTTTTGGTATCATTAAATAAAGTATGAAATCGAACTATGGTACCACAAAGCTATATATACAGTCATAGTAACTTTGAAGAAACAAATAAATTACCTTTTTTAACTAAAATATGTCCAATGGAGAAGATTTTATCAAATATCTTTTTTTTGTCCACCCGGAAATAATATAAACAATTTTAAATCAGGATTAGGATCCTTTAGTTATATAAGTTTTTTTTAACTCAGCGTCTTAAAAATAAAGTATAAATCTTTTAGATTTAATTTATTATTTGCACTACATATGTGTAATATAATAATTAATCATTAATAAATTCATAATTAGCTATTCACAGTAATAAAGATCCTGAAAAGAGGTAAACCGGCTTTATGTTACTATTTAAAACCTATAAATGTGGGTAGCATTGCTGCCAAAATAATGCGTGGCGTGGTAAAATCTTTAACAGCTTAAAAAAGAAGGTCAATTTATTAATGAGACTAAACATAATTAATTAGCTAAGTATATAACGAATAATTAGTTTTACTATGAAGGGAACAAAAAAGTAAATTAATTTAGTTGATCAAACTATTTGGACATCTCAAAAAGACATAACCACTCCCCCATTACTCCTTCCCCACAGGAAATGAATAATTATAGGACTTAAGGCTTTCTTTAAAACCGGCTTGGGCGTAGATAGGCAAACTATCTTGCAGTCATGTGTGGAGCTATAGCATACCACGCTGGCTGATTGAATAAGTTGCTACCTTATAATCTCGACGGAGTGTACGTATATATCAAATTCAGAACCGATCAATCTGTAAAGAATGAAAACGTACGTAATACAAGGAGGGGAGAGTGCCCTCTCTTGCCCTCTTCCACCCCCACCATGTGGACACCTATGGGTGGATTAGTGTTAAATATATCTATGCTTCTTTTTATGAATGGTTGAAGTTAGCTTTATGGATGCGGCGCGAAGTCGATGCAAGGATTGAATCATTGCAAGCAAAGTCGATGATAGATAAGGATTTTATTGTTGTGACATAAAACTACTTTTAATTTATAAGTTATCCATTGAGCAGACCCACTGAGAGGGGGGACCAGGGTGGCCCAAATTTCCGTGACCCTGGGTACAAAGTGGGGGCCCAATTTAGCTTCGATTTTTTTTCTTGCTTTGGATGAAAATATAAACGTTTTCGAGAAATGGAAGAAAAGTGCAATACAATAAGAAATTTAAATTAAGTGCACTTATTACCACAATTTAAACTTGAGTGGATGGACCCTAAATAAGATTAAGGGTTACACCATTATAGTGGGATTGAGGAGATGAGAGAAAAAGACAGTTTTTTTGCAGGTTTTATAGCAAAATATTTTTTTTGCCGAAACAAATAAAATATTGCTTAAGCACAAACATATAATTTAACTGTCTTCACCTATGACATCAAACTTCTTGAATATCTCTAAAGAGTGTTCTGGGATTTAATGACAAATTTTCTCTTTATTTAAAAAGTTTATCATCTAATGCCGCTATGTCATGATAGGTATTCAGGAACTGTTGATATCAATATGTAAATAAATTTAAATTTGATGTTTGTACTAGAGAAACATTTGATTTATTTTAGCCAAAAAAGGTTTTGAAATAAAAACTGCAAAAACTCTGGTCTTTTATAACATGCCCTTCCATCCCCCCATTAAGCCTATTGAAATGTTGGTGACCTAAAGGGAGAAGTAAAATATATTTAAGTGATACACAAGAAAAAATTAATATTAATTTATTAATCAACTTTATAGTCCCTAAAACTGCTCAAAAAAATAACAGAGCTAAATATTGGCAATTCATTTCAAAATGTATTCGTTGATTTGCGCACATTTTATACACTCCTAGTCTATGTTAGTAAAGCAGAATGATCTTTTGAGTGTGCTTAGCAGAATAAAGAATTGGTTGAGATAAACAATGGGTAAACAAGACAAACTGATCTGGCAACACTGTCAATTGAATCCAGACTTGAACGGACATTACTCCATCATTCCAATGTTCGCTTCTCATAAGGTTAATTTTAAATAACCAAGCTTTGTTCTAAGTGGTTAAGACTTAATTAAATTGTTAAATTTAAAAAAGAGAACCTGAGAAATAAAACACAAAGAGAGTGGAATCAAAAGATAAACCTTTTATTTAAAGTTCTTTTCTACCATTTTTCAATTTAAAATGTTTGTTAAAAATGTCTGTATGTCCTTTACTATTTCTGAAAAATTATCTTACATAGTTGGGTGTAATTAAAAGTTTTAAGTTGCCTTGGAGAAACTTCTGGAATCATTTTCTTAAAATCGTTGTTAAAAATTATGTACTAGAATTATTACTCTTTACATAACAATATAATATTTGAAAATGGATGGTCTTAGAGGTTCCAATTTTTTTTTTTTTAGAATTGTAAGGGGTCTTAAAAGTGGACATTAGATAAATGGAAAGGGGGCCTTACAGATTTATTTGCCCCCGGCCGCTTAGTGACTCTCGACGGTTCTGCCATTGAGTACATCTAAATAAAGAGAAAGGTTTGGATAATAAACAAAACACACCATATCATTTTATGCTGATGACTCTGAGTTTATCTCTGCTTACGTTATAAATGTTACTAGTATTAAGAACTCGGCTTTATCCGAAAGAAATAGTTTAGGGTAAAAATAGCAAAAAGTGCAAAAAAGGTAAGCAAAAAGGATTAAAAGTAACTATAATTAAAATGGTAAAATATAAAAATGGGAAGGTAAAAAGATAAACGGATTAAAAGGACAAAAAAGGTTGAAAAGTACAATAAGAGAGAAAAGGGCAAAACCTGTCAAAGTTCAAAAGTGACAAAAAGTGTATCAAGTAAATATAATCGATTCGTTTAGCAACATTTACTACTTGTATTCTACCTTTTACTCTGTTAATTCATTTTATTATGTTTGGGATATTGACCATTTTCAACCTTTGAACCCATTGTGACATTTTTCCCCCTTATCGCCCTTTTTACTATTTACCCTTACAGCCCTTACACACCTATTAAACCCTTTATGTCATTTTGACACTTTTTTTATCTATTTTAAAACTTTTTGCCCTATTTCACCTTTTTTGCCCTTTTACAATTCTTACCCTTTTGTCCCTTTCCCATTTCATCCTTTTGCTATCTTACGCTTTTAATATATTGTGCACTTTTGAATCTTTTTAGTTACTTTTTTTATCTTTATAGAAAAATTAATTGGATATACTTTTTAAAATTTTTATTTTTTTTATTTTTTACACGTTTTTACTTATATTATCTAGCTTTGTCTGGGATAATTACTTCAGGATAAAAAAAGCCAAAAGGTCTTAAAGGGTAAAAGGTCCTAAATTTAATACAACCAATTTTTTTAAACGGTATTTTAATAATGGAAAAATAAATAAATAAAATGAAAAAAATTAAAATAAAGGAAAATAGTAAAAATGTGTAAAAGTGCAAAAAGTAAATCTAATGAAAGTAATACGTGTTGAAATTGTCAAAAGCCACACAGGAATGAAGTGTTATATAATGTTTGTATCAACTTCAAGTTCTTCCCTTTCCCGGACATAATTTTCTAAAATTGACATGTTCAAAAGTAATTCGCATTTGTGAAAATATCTATTGAATTATATGTAACTCTAATATTTTATATCACACCAAACAGTGTTTTTATTAGTTTTATGAATATTGAGGTAACACCCTTTTCCCATTTACTTCATCTTAATTTTGAAATTGAGGTATCAGGCCTTAATGGATGTTCGGGTTTGTTCTCATTACCGTCTGACAAATTTAAATCCTCTACCACACTGAAATAAATTTACTATTTTCGCTTCGGGAATTTTTAAAACCTACATATCAAAATAATACATCTTTAAAATTAAATTTGTTATTGGAATAATCCGTCTACATTCCCACCAAAATTAATTTTTTTGACTCAACTAAAACGATTTTTGTTTGTCTAATACTCCTCCATCATCCTTTTTTCAATTTAAAATATTAAGTCTTTTATGGATATTTGAAGTGTTATTCACACCTTCTTTCCCAAGCTCTTTGTAACATTATACTGGTTTTATTAGGGTTGTAAACAAACAAAAATATTTCACTTAATATTTAATTTTATTATATCTCATTAATAAATAATGTAACAAAAATATCAATACATTGACATCATTTACTTAGTGAATGTAAGCGGGGGCGGCGTAGGAGGCATACGCGGGGGCGGCGTAGGCGAGGGGAGACACAGCCTTAACGACGGCGGGAGCGGCGTAGGAAGCGTATGCGGGGGCGGCAGCGTAGGCTAGACGCGCGGGAGGGGCCTTGTAGGTGTTAGCGTAGGAGGTGGCAACTGGGGCCACGGCGTGCACTGGGGCGGCGTAGGCGAGGGGAGACACAGCCTTAACGACGGCGGGAGCGGCGTAGGAAGCGTATGCGGGGGCGGCGGCGTAGGCTAGACGCGCGGGAGGGGCCTTGTAGGTGTTAGCGTAGGAGGTGGCGACTGGGGCCACGGCGTGCACTGGGGTGGCGTATGATGCGTAGGCAGGGGCGGCGTAAGCCAGAGGGGCGGCACCGTAGGTGGCGACGGCGGGCCCACCGAGGTATCCAGCCGACACAGCGGCGACGGTGAGAGACAGGATGACCTGAGAAGAAACCAACCAAGAGGTCAACAACTTGTCACACCGGGTACATTCATTGTCTACAAATAACAGTTATAACATACATCAATATCACTTTCCACCAACAATTTTCAAAATATTGATATTGGCTCTGGGGATCTCGCACAGCAGGAAACTGTCAGCTTATCAAATTAATCATCGTAATAAATTAATTACAAAACTCATCCAGTTGAATACTACTGCAGTTCTTTTCCCTCCAGCCGATGACATAATTTATGATATTGGTTTTCGTTGTTTATTTAAAATTAGATACTTGTTCATACTAAAAATAATTCCCCATAATTCCCTATAGACCGCCCGAGGGAGTGGGTAGTATTCCCACTCCCGATTTCCATTCCAAAAATTTTTATTTCCCCCCTCCACCCGAATCCTACTCCAGTACGGGCAGAAATGCCCCTGGGAAAAGTCCAAATTCATTTCCCGTCAGGTTTACGTATGAATTTCATACTACTCCATAGCCGTCTCCCGACCCTTCTCAATGAGTTTCCCCTCTCTCTCTCGCCCCGCTTTCCCTCCACAGCCCTTTTTACATTTCCTGTCGCCTCCCGCGTCCCGCGGGGGGAACATTCCCTCTAACCTGCTCAATAATTTTTATTTATCCCCCTCTTTTGTTTCCCCACCCTGTGCGGCGAAAATCGCCCACAGGGGAGAGTTTATTTTATTTTCCCTCCAGGGTTACGTATGAAATATCTACGTAGCCCTGGCGGAGTACTAACGTTATTCACCGACCGACCCCGGCGGCTTACCCGACCGGGGCCACTCCTCCACCGCTATTCATTTCCTATTCCCATGTTTCTTTTTTCTCCCTCCTTTGTTTCTGCCTTTGCTCCCTCTCTTTCCTGTGTACTTTATGTATTTATTTTTACGGTCCTGGCAACCCTACATGAGCTATGGGGTGGGTTTTTTGTATAATTTTCCCACCCCCAACCAATTGATAGCAGAATTCAGCCCGCCAGGGCGCCATTGTTTTTTCTCGTTGAGTTTTGTGTTGTATGTCTATGTCGTGTTCGTTTCCGAGAGCCCTTCGGGGCTGTGTTAACTGTCTGTCCTTTATGTTTCACATGATTTATTAATGTTATAATCTGTTATATGTGTTACAAGACTTAAATAAACCCTTTCAAACAAACAAACATACTAAAAACAAATGTCTTGATCACAAAATACATGAAAGGACTCACAATTTAGGTTTTATCTGAACAATTTGTACACAACGTATGAAATAGTATCGATTCACGTTTCAAGAAATAATATATTAGCTAAATTAAACATTATCACATTATTTTGAAAAAGGATTCTTGTAAAAAGGAACGTTCACAATACATAAACATGTTTTCTTACGTTCAACATTGCTAACATTTCACCAAGGTGATATAAGTTTTAACAAGCGGCGTATATCATTATTCGATGACAATAAATATATGTTTTCAATAATTGTTAAGGTACTACAAAAGTTTTGTTAGCAGCTTAATCAAATAGGGAGTGATAAGGGACCTGGTTTTAGAGGAAATTCTTCAGCATTAGCATGGAGAGAGGGCACAAAAACCACTAGCCACTGCCCGACCATACTTCAATTGAATAACTATTCAACAAACATACAATGGAATATTTTAAAATAGTTTTGTTTATGTAATCACGTCTTTCTACCAGTTCACCAATGTACTAATTAATATACTGTGTTTAGGTTGGATTTATAGGATATGTACCATCATTTGCATGGACGGAGAGTGGAAACTCATTTAGGAAACACCACTCTTTGTACATCCAACCAGGATTAGAAACACGATCGGCCCGTTCTCGGTAGTCCAGTCTATTGCGAGAGTGACTCCTTAGACCCTGCGACCACCGAGGGGGTTAATATGCATTTAAAGAAATACATGGTTATAAACTCTTGTGGCTAAACATTTAAATATATATAATTTCAAAATATTTTTAAGTAACTTGAATATCCTTCAAATTATTTTGAAAGAAATCCAAATATATTTAACTGACGAATTTTTAAAGTATATGGGTAAGCTGGGCCCCCAATAAAACGCACACAAGCAGTCTAAGCACTATCACACATAGACTCCAATGTACGAAATAGAAAGATAGGAAATAAAATGAGAAATTCACCCTTAGAGAGCTCTTGTATATGTGATGACAACCCTTTCCCTCTTCCTCTGAAGAGTTTACACACTCACTCTACCATTTGCTACTTGAAAACATTGTTTTGTTTTTTTAAATCACCTTTTTATTTATTCCTATTCTAGATCGACACGTGTTACCATTGACTTTTTTAATCTACATCATGACAGAAAGACTCCTACAGGACCTTTTCATGACCAGGGCAAATAGACGAAGTTGATGTTTTATAAAAATAATAGGCCCATGTTTAAAAAAAACTACGTCAAGATAAAATTAATTAACTTATGGCACTGTTAGACTATTCTTAGAATTATTTAAGAATTTATCATTTTTGTTTCAACGATAGATATTTAAACTTCACTTAATAAAACGTAAATTCATTAACATGATAAATCCTGTCTTGACCTACCGTGACGTCACAGGTAGGCAATACTTAATGACTTTATTTATTCTAAGATTATTTAATATTTTTGAATAAAATATCTAAAGTAGTGTATAAGCTCGTGTTAGTTTGTAAGTAGCTCCCTACAAATACTCACCAGTTTGTACATGTTGAGAGGAGGTCTGTAGAATGATAACCGACATGGCACGGAGCCCGGCTTATATAGCGATACCCTTCTAGGAGTTAGCAATTGCACAAATAGCGGTCAGGGCCGAATCGGACCATTCCTCCTTCTCTCGAGAAATATTGGGTAATTATAAAACAAGAGTAAACACTGTTTCCACGGTCATTTCTCTCTCCCACCCAAAATTTGTTAGGCCGGGAGATCAATCTACTTACAATATCATATCTTGAAACTTGTGTCATTGAGTTGTTTTGGAGAGAAAACATAATATGTTTGAAGAACGATTAGCTTTAATTAGTTCCGCCTTCACCATATGTCAGAAGTCACATTTAAAACTACACACACATGAAAGGAAGCTTCTAAAGATAGAGGCTCCTTTTTCGTTTGAGGTTTTGATAGTGTTTGGCTAAAACTTGGGTTGATTAGAAATATCTAACGGTGGTAAATTAGTATACATTTATATTTGTTTTACATGTTTATAGGGCAATGGCACATTCAGAAATTTCTTTAGAAACTAGTGAGGTGGATTAATGGTTGTCCGCAGTGATTTACGCATGGGTGAGCAAGACTTTAACAGTTTGATACAACTGTAAAAAAACTACTGTTTGTATTTTCACTGTATAGGTATTTACCCAATGATACATATTTACAAGAAACACATATTTTTGTTCTTTGAAAATTAAAAAATAACACTTGGACACAGGAATCGAACCCGGGACCTTTGGCTTAATACGCCAATGCGCTAACCACTGAGATAGTCAGGATTCGTCCCATGTCCAGGGTCATTCTTCACTCTTTTTTGTTAAGGCAGAGTCTATGATAGATGTGTGGAAATCGTCATCTTAAATGTGTGTTTTTATTAAGATCACGGGCTATCAGACAACGCATCCTATTTTGACTCGGTAGTTGCCTTATTGCTCCCATTTGTACAATTATTATAATAGTGTTAGTATTTCTTAGGCCTACAACCTACATCGATCCACGGTAGTTTTATATAGAATTTAAAAATGAGTTACCAAAGACAATTTGTTTTTATTAATGTTTCAAACAAAAAAATAAACACCCCAATAAACCAAATCTATGATTATTGACAGGGGAATAAAATTTAATATTATATAATTAAATGCACTTAACTCCATTCATGCAACAGATTAAGTGTCGATTTAAATATATATATACACAGCTACACGAAATGTAAAAAATAACAAAAGAAAACATAATGCATCTATTAGTGATACATAATTAAATATAGCTGGGATGTATTTTTAATTGATTATGCAAATGTTTATCACAATGGATATTATGATATAGTATACAATTGAGTAAATAAAATCATGTTTTTAAGCGGTTTCAGTTTGTATTACAACAATGTGTAAAGTAATACTTTCTGCACTGTATCAATACATTCGGAAAGTTGGTAGCACGTAATTCGCCATTAAATTTAAATAGTTGAAAAATAAAACACTGACAATTCTTATCATAACTTTAATCTAATTAATAATGTTAGTTTATCTCATATTTTACTTGAAATATATATATTAAACATATTCACGAGACTCAGGTGAGTTGTTCTACCATCTACATCCACACGCTGGCTCTACCTAGCAAATAAATAATACTGTGTTCCAAACATACTTTCTCAACCTTGTCTCTTAAAACAGAGACATTGGCTAAAAACTCTTAAAACCAAATAACAAATATTGTTGCATAAACACTCCACCAAAAGGCATATAATAATTGAACTGATATACAGTATTACGGATATATTGGGGGAAAAAGGAACATGTCTGTCCACCAAAGATTATATCAATCAATTTCGTACTTTGAAGACCTGAATTAAAATAATTGAATATAATTCAGAAACTACAAATTTTATAAAAATAGATTTAGATAACATATTTTTAGCTTTAATATCACAACAACATTTCAATTATGAGTATCTCAAATATTTGCAAATATAAAAATATGGCTATTTCTGCAAATGCAAAGTACCGTGAAAGTAATTTTCATGGGCAAGTAGCCATTTCGTTTATAATTTCAAACCGTGTCTAAATATTAATTTTAATCAAAATAGTTTGAGCGGATTACGAGAAAATATATTTTTCTATTTATGCCCTTCAGTAAACTACTTTAATTTCTAGGTTAGAGGTCGATTTTCAAAAACCCCACATGGTAGCTCAATAAAGACCTTAGATAGTGTTTCAACCTAATCGGGAGAATTGTGTCCGCTCCAGGCCGAAATACAAGACTTGAACACCATTGAATTTTTCTTTCACGCTACTCACTCCATCAAATGAACATACGACAATATTTTCAATTTGGAATTCCAAATTTCTTAATGTTTGAATAAAGCAAGTCATACGATTCGTTACCGCTAGAATAATCTACTACTACTTATTGCAGAAAACTTTAGTATACTTTATCGTGCTTCACAAAGCCAATTCTAAGTGTTAGTTGAACTATAATTTAAACATCTTGTTTAATATATATCTACCATCAACCTCTACATGATTGAATCTCGAGGATTTCTCAAAATTAAATTTCAATCAAAATATCCAATCACTTTTATGATTTCACTATGTAAATGTTTAGATAAAAACGTAGTCTGTGATTTCTTTTCTCTACGCGTGTCATAACACAAAGCAAACTTTTATTTCTGAGTAGTGACATCGGATAGACGGGCACTTTGTCACTTCCAACTTGTAAGGGATGGGGGAAACTCCTTATTGTTTAGAATTTGTGAGCGTTTATATAATGTAAGAAATGTTATTACGTTCCTCTAAAGATAATTACTTGCCAAACCAGGCAAAAATCGTATTACAGCTGGTTGGGCCCCTTTTGGGGCGATCGCCGACTAATTGACCTGGCTTGGCCTACGCTGATTACATGTAACTTATAAAACTACACAAATTTAATATCATAATTGATCGTCTTTGAAGGCAAATAATAATCATCTAGGCTGTTGCCCAAATTTAGTAATAACTATATTAATAAAATCTTGTTTTACAATAACCTTTCTTCTGTGAACGCTTAGCATGCATAACACACATAATCTATAGTCGCTCGTTGTAGAACGAAGCCATTTTTTCACTCTCCGAATATAACTGAATGCTCGTTCGATTGTGCATGTAGATGCAGGCAAAGCAAGCGCAATCAATAGAGCCTTTTTTTATGGCAGAAAAACTCTTAAAGGTGATCACTAATTTTAGTAATTGATATATTTATTGGTATTTGAGCTTTCATTAGCCAAAGTTCTTACCATATTGTTGATTCAGATAAGAAGTAATTAATGTCGTAATATTTTCGAATATTTGTCACTATTTTTATATTTTTTCTATATTTTTTTATATTTTCCATTTGTTGGGGATGTAACTTAAATAAACAAAATGTTTCTGTTTGTTCATCTGAAAGTTGAGATTGCAATGAGAAAATTAAAGAATTTATACTGGGAATAAAAATTGATCATCTATAATGCTTATTTCACGGTCATTGTGATGATTTTTGTTCTTAGAGTTTGTTTTTTGGCTTGTATTTGTATTGAAAAATCAACTTTTTTTCATCTGTAATATTATTAGCAGTAGTAAGTATATCTTCAGAAATTGATGCCGAGTTTTCCTTATGCTGCACCAGAATATTTACTACTTCCCATACATGATTGCTAACTTTAAATAAATCTAATTCAATGACTTAAAGTTTAGCAACTGATTCTAATATTGATGAATATTTACTTATTACTACAAGATAAATGATAGCCTTGGATTTAGTGCAAGCGTTACACAGCTGATATGCCCTGTGGTTTGATTTGGCATTGCTATCCTGGGAGAAGTTCTCCAGCTGGATTACAATTTTTGTAAAACTATCTGCGAATATTTGAATTCTGTTATATTTTTGCATCCATCGAGTTTCGCACAGCAAAGGAATATCCGCTTCAGTAGCTCTTATCGTGGAACTTTCTTGGAAATAATTAGCAGAAGCAGATTAGCATGCTCTAATTCTCCCTAAAGGGAAGTACAAGGGCAAATTTCAACACGTACCGACCAATGGTCTCACCGTGATGTTTTTGGGAAATTAGAAAAGGCATATTATATTATTATTATTATTATTATTATTAAATTAATGGAAAATAAAACTATATTGGAAATCAAATAAGTGTTTTTAAAGTTACGTGCGAAGAAACTACTCTACGGGCTCTGGTGAGATCCTGACAAACCACTGTTTTACATTTCTCACTTATCCGATCAGGGTTTTTAGATGTCAATGGCACCCTCCAGGTTCAATGACGTAATTCCCAACCCATGGATAAGAGGATTGGTGGCACTGGGAAGCCTGTCGTAGAAAGACTGCGCCAGCTTCCAGAAGTTGTCCCTGATGGTAGGCATATCCAGGTCACGATGCAGATTCACATTCCTAACGTACCAAGTTGCGTCCACAATGATCCTTAAACACTTGCTCTGGAACCCCTGCATCCTCTCATATACGTGTCCACCAGGTGGCCCCAAGTGGGACACGCATAGTCTAGGATTGGCCTGAGCAACTGCTTGTACAGTGTCAGACCATTCCTTGTGGACAGGGTGCTACACCTGTTAATCAGTGGGTCTAGGATTCCTAGCCTTTGCCTCGACTTGTGGGGTCTCTCGTTACAGAGCTATCTCCAAGTCAGTTTGGTGTCCAACGTAAGTCCCAGGTGCTTAGCAATGTTCGTCCATCTGATCTGTTCTCCGAACTGCCGGAGTGGGGTTGGCCTGTAGAACTTTCTTTTCCATGTGAAGAGCACTGCTGTACTCTTCTCCACGTTATTACTTGTCCTCCAGGTGGTCCACCACCCCTCCAACTGCGTCAGGTGCGTCTGGAGTCGCCTCTCCACCAGCTGCCCTCGAAACGACTCCGCTACTAGAGCCGTGTCGTCCACATACAGTGCCAGCATGCTGTCTGGGGATTTAGGAATGTCGTTCACATACAGACTGAAGAGGACCGGCTCCGTGAGGGAGCCCTGTGGCACTCCAGCCTGGATGCTTCTTACTTGGGAGGTGGCGTTCCCAAAGATAGTGAAGAAGATGCGGTGGGATGGATAACTTGTACAACTTTAACTAGTTAGAAGGATAGATTAAAGGAAAGGAGTTTGAAAAGAAGAACTTTGTGCAAAGCATGGTCAAAGGCTTTACCACGTCGAGAAAAATATCACCAGTCAGTCTGTTGATGTTGAATATCCTCGTGACCTGCTCCACGAGTCAGACAAGTTGGTGAGACAAGGCGTGTCCAGCCCAAAATACGAACTGCTCATCCACCAAAGTGCCCACCTCGGTAACATGTCGGGTCAGTCTCATCAGTAGAAGTCTCTTGAACAACTCGCCCAAACAGTCTAGTAAGCCGATTTGTCGTTAAACCCGAAGCTAGGGCCAGGTCCTTACCCGCTTCCAGAGCTCGGGGAACTGACTCAGGGGCAGGACGGAATAACTCCATGAGGAAGTTAATCGCCTACAAGGGCAACTTTGAAAGGACTGCCTTACTGATAACGTCTGGTCCGGGGCTTTACTTAATCTCAGAGCGGATAACACCTGCGGAATTTCTATCGCCTCCATTGCTTCAGGTTCATCCAAGGGTCTACACGACACCACACCGGTGACCTGAGCCACGTGTGCAATGTGCTTCGTGTCTGAAATAATTAATAATGGCTTTTATTGTACTAACTGCATTTCGGATATCGCATATATCATTTAAATCATGCACCACCAAATTGAAGCGATACAAGGAACAGTGAACGAACATTGTTATTGGATACACATTTCTAATGTTTGCTTGCACGCCTCCTTCCTTTCCTGCCACGGAAGAGCAACCATCATACCATTGGACAACTATATTGACATATTCAGTTTGAAATTAGAACATTATATAATAATTTATGTGAATATACCTTTTGAACTACGATCTCAATACAGGCATAAATAAAAAAAATATTCTCTAATATTTGTTTTCTCCAGTATTATATCAGAAAATCTAACCCCTAATGATATATGCTCCATCCCTGCAATATTGGTTGTTTCATCAGCCCAAATTGAAAATCAAACAACATGATTATCAGCGGCCACAATGTCATTACGAATAAAGTATACGCAAATATCAATAGTTTCATTTTGGGTTCTCACAGAACAATATTTGTCAATGTTGCTGCATGTTTTTAAGTGTGTTTTTAAAAATTATACCTTGCTTCAACACTAAAATGTAATAAAGGTTGTAAATTTCCTGTGGTATTTAATTTGTCTCGAACCGAAATGTAATTTTTCCAGATAAAACTATTGTTGTCAGTATTGAAATTTGTATTTTCTGCTTTCTTCCACGGTATTATTAGCAGTATTATTTATCTGTAAATTTATCACCTATTGTTTTCCTTTTGCTATTTTGAATCTATACGAGTTCGTGCGGCTTTGAGAAGGTCTTTATATTTTACAAATGGCCTAGTATTAAATGTCCTTGATAATAATCATCTTTTCAATTTTTGTGAAAATAACATTCAAAACTTACATAAAGCACCTGTTGAATATGCTGAGTATGCCAGCGAAGGTTCATTACTGGAATAACCAATCATTACAAAAATCTCTATTGCTATAAATTGAATAACGGAAATGTCACAAACCAAACATAAGATACTAGATTCTAAAGATAGTTATTATTATTAATACTATTATTATTATTAGCACCTCGTCTTACTACCCGTTCGGGTTATACTGACACTCTAATGTGTAATGGTAGGGTGATTGTGAGATGAAATGGAGGACCTACTATTTAACGAGGAATCCGAACCACGGTGGAGGCCTAGCATTCCCCACATTCACAAGATGTTTTGTCAGAGGTGAAGGAAGGGTTTGGCAATCAGATAAATTTGTGCCGAGACCGAGGATTGAACTCCGGACCCCAGCACAGCAGTCCGACACCTTACCCCTAGACCGCCAGGTCAACATAAAGATAGTTACTAAACTCTTTTATAATCATACCAACACTATACTACTGTAACAAGAAAGAAGATAGGCCTACTTCTTGAAATTATGACGACGCTACAGCAACTAATGTATATTTTATTTTATATATTCAGAACTGATCGATTTGTTAATAATGGAAACGTGCATAGTCCAAGAAGGGGCAAGTGACCCTCTTACCCCCGCCTTCCTCCCCTCCCCCCCAAACCTTCGGATGCCATTGGGTGGATTGGCGTTAAATATATCCATACTATTATTTTTAAGAGTGGCTGAAGGTCGCTTTTTGGATGTGGAGTGAAGTTGAAGAAAAGCTTGAATCATTAGAAGCAAAGTCTACGAGAGATAAGTCTTTTGTTGTTGTCAAATAAAACTACCTTTAATATTCAAGTTATCCATTGAGTGGATCTAAGTTAAGATAAATGTTTGGATGAAAAACAAAACCCACCTTATAATTTTATGCTGATGACTCTGAGTTTATCTCTGCTTACGCTATATATGTTATTAGTATGAGGTACCCGGCTTCTTTCGGGAGAAATAGTTTAGGGTAAAAATAGAAAAAAGTGCAAAAAGGTCAACAAATAATTTTAATAAAAATCTTAAAAGATAAAAATGGGAACATAAAAACGGTTTATAAGTGATAAATGGATTAAAAGGATAAAAAGGGTGAAACGTTTATTAAAAGAAAAAAGTTTAAAAAGGGATGAAAGTTAAAAAGTGGCCAAAAGGGTATCAAGTAAATATAATAGTTTTTTTAAACATTTGTGTATACTTTTACGTAACCTTTTAGCTAGTTTATCATTTTATACTTTTTGAAGTACTGACCCTTTGAACTCTTTTTTCCCTTTTTACCTTTTTCACCTCCATTTAACCTTATAGACCTTTTAAAACCTTTTGCTCTATTTTACCCTTTTTGTTATTTAGATACATTTTACCCTTTTTTAATCTATTTTTTCACTTTTTGCCCTTTTAACACTTACTATCCTTTTTAAACCTTCTTACATTTCATAATTTTGCCTTTTTAATCTTTTAATCCACTGTACACTTTTGACCCCTTTTACTTTAGCCATACTGTCCTTTTTTTAAATTGATTGGATTTACTTATTACCTATTTTACACCCTTTTTTTGCACTTTGTACACCTTTTTACATGAACTACCCAACTTTGTCTGGGATAAATATTTTAGGGTAAGAAAGTTGAAAGGGTCATAAAGAGTATAAAAATATTTAAATCAAATTTAATCAATTTAAAGGATATGGTAATTACTAAGGGAAAAAAAAAATAATATGATAAAATTGGTAATAAAAGAAAAGTTTAAATATGTTTAAAACGGTAAATGAGTAAATATAATACAAATAATACGCATTAAAAGTGGTAAAAGCCACAAAGGTAAATATATTTCTATAATGGTTTCTATCAATTTCTAGCTCTTCTCTCTCATTTCCTGAGCTTTAATTTTGAAAATTGATATGTTCATACGTCAATCGCATCTACGGGAAATTCTTTTGACTCATATGTAAAACTAATACTTTACATAACACAACCCCCCCCCCCCGCCCACCCTATTTAGCGCTTCTTCATTTTGAAATTTAATTATCAGACCTTAATGGTTGTTCATGGTGGTTCTCATACCCGTTTGAAAAATTTCAATCTTCTACTAGACTGAAAATAAATTTACTGTTTTAGTTTTGGTTTTGTTTTGAGAGTCACAATTGCAAAACCACCCCCAGTGAATTCAGCGAGACTCAACCCCAGCCTACACACTACGTTATTGGAAAATATGTATATTGTGAGCCTGTCCCCCTAGATCTTATGACCACCTGTATGTGGAGCTATTTGTAACATTTTACTAGGTTTGAAACAAACACAAGTATTTATTTAATATTTCATTTTATTATATCTCATTAATAAATAATGTAACAAAAATATCAATACATTGACATCATTTACTTAGTGAATGTAAGCGGGGGCGGCGTAAGAGGCATACGCGGGGCGGCGTAGGCGAGGGGAGACACAGCCTTAACGACGGCGGGAGCGGCGTAGGAAGCGTAGGCAGGGGCGGCGTAGGAAGCGTATGCGGGGGCGGCGGCGTAGGCTAGACGCGCGGGAGGGGCCTTGTAGGTGTTAGCGTAGGAGGTGGCAACTGGGGCCACGGCGTGCACTGGGGTGGCGTATGATGCGTAGGCAGGGGCGGCGTAGGCCAGAGGGGCGGCACCGTAGGTGGCGACGGCGGGCCCACCGAGGTATCCAGCCGACACAGCGGCGACGGCGAGAGAAAGGATGACCTGAGAAGAAACCAACCAAGAGGTCAACAACTTGTCACACCGGGTACATTCATTGTCTACAAATAACAGTTATAACATACATCAATATCACTTTCCACCAAAAATTTTCAAAATATTGATATTCGCTCTGGGGATCTCGCACAGCAGGAAACTGTCAGTTTATCAAATTAATTGGAAAACTCATTAATTGATATAACACTGCAGTTCTTTCCCCTCCATCTGATGATATTGTTTATGATAATGGTTTTCGTTGCTTATTTAACATCAGAAACTTGTTCATACTAAAAACAAATGTCGTGATCACAAAATACACAAAGGGCTAACAATTTAAGTTATATCTGAACAATTTGTACACAACGTATGAAATAGTATCGATTCACGTTTCAAGATATAATATATTAGCCAAATTAAACATTATCACATTATTTTGAAAAAGGATTCTTGTAAGAAGGAACGTTCACAATACATAAACATGTTTTCTTACGTTCAACATTGCAAACATTTCACCAAGGTGAGAAAATTTTTTAACAAGCGGCTTATATCATTATTTGATGACAAATATATGTTTTCAATAATTGTTAGAGTACTACAAAAGTTTTGTTGCGGCTTAAATCAAATAGGAATGATAAGGGACGTAGTTTTAGAGGAAATTCTCCAGCATTAGCATGGAGAGAGGGCAGAAAACCACTAGCCACTGCCCGACCATATTTCAATTGAATAACTATTCAACAAACATACAATGGGATATTTTAAAAATAGTTTTGTTTGTGTAATCACGTCTTTCTACCAGTTCACCAATGTACTAATTAATATATTGTGTTCAGGTTGAGACAGGTTGGATTCATAAAAGTTATACTCTCATTTGCGTAGAAGGAGAGTGGAAAACAATTTAAGAAACACCACTCCCAGTGCATCCAACCAGGATTCGAAAACCAATCACCCGGTTTTCGGTAGCCCAGTCTATTGCGAGAGTGACGCCTTAGACCCTGCGACCACCAAGGGGGGGTTAAAATGATTTAAGGGAATACATGGTCAGAAACTTTCATGGCTTAACATTTATATATATTTTCGAAATATTTTGAATTAACTTGAATTTCTTCAAATTCTTTTAAAATAAATCCAAATATATTTAACTGACGAATTTTTAAAGTACATGGGTAATCTGGGCCCCCAATAAAACGCACAGAAGCAGTCTAAGCACTATCACACAACATCCAATGTACAAAATAATAAGAAGGGAAGGAAACGAGAAGTTCACCCTGAGAGGGCTCTGGCCTATGTGATGACAACCCTTTCCCTCTTCCCATGACGAGTTTACAAACTCACTCTACCATTTGCTACTTGAAAACATTGACTTGCTTTCTAAAATCACCTTTTTATTTATTCCTATTCTAGATAGACACATGTTACCATTGGCTTTTTTAATCTACATCCTGACAGAAAGACTCCCACAGGACATTTTCATGACCAGGGCAAATAGACGAAGTTGTAGATGTTTTATAAAATAATAGGCCCATGTTTAAAAAAAAACTACGTCAAGATAAAATTAATCAACTTATGACACTGTTAGACTATTCTTAGAATTATTTAAGAATTTATCATTTTTGTTTTAACGATATATCTTTAAAATTCTTTGAATAAAACGTAAATTCATTAATATGAGAAATCCTGTCTTGACCTACCGTGACGTCACAGGTAGGCAACATACTTAATGACTTTATTTATTCTAAGATTATTTAATATTTTTGAATAAAATATCTAAAGTAGTGTATAAGCTCGTGTTAGTTTGTAAGTAGCTCTCTCCAAATACTCACCAGTTTGTACATGTTGAGAGGAGGTGTGTAGAATGATAACCGACATGGTACGGAGTCCGGCTTATATAGCGATACCCTTCTAGGAGTTAGCAATTGCACAAATAGCGGTCAGGGCCGAATCGGACCATTCCTCCTACTCTCGAGAAATATTGGGTAATTATAAAACAAGAGTAAACACTGTTTCCACGGTCATTTCTCTCTCCCACCCAAAATTTGTTAGGCCAGGAGATCAATCTACTTACAATATCATAAGTGCTATCTTGAAACATGTGTCATTGAATTGTTTTGGAGAGAAAACATAATATGTTTGAAGAACGATTAGGTTTAATTAGTTCCGCCCTCGATTTATGTCAGAAGTCACATTTGAAACTACACACACATGAAAGGAAGCTTCTAAAAATAGAGGCTCCTTTTTCGTTTGGGGTTTTGATAGGGTTTGGATAAAACTAGGGTTGATTAGAAATATCTAACGGCGTTAAATTAATATACATTTATATTTGTTTTACATGTTTATAGGGCAATGGCACTTTCAGAAATTTCTTTAGAAACTTGTGAGGTGGATTGGTGATATATATCACCAATCCAATATATATATATATGTATATATAGTGGATTGGTGATATATATCACCAATCCATATATATATATGTATAATATCACTTGTGAGGTGGATTGGTGATATATATATATATATATATATATATATATTATATATATATATATATATATATATATATATCACCAATCCACCTCACAAGTTTCTAAAGAAATTTCTGAATGTGCCATTGCCCTATAAACATGTAAAACAAATATAAATGTATACTAATTTACCACCGTTAGATATTTCTAATCAACCCAAGTTTTAGCCAAACACTATAAAAACCCCAAACGAAAAAGGAGCCTCTATCTTTAGAAGCTTTCCTTCATGTGTGTGTAGTTTCAAATGTGACTTCTGACATATGGTGAAGGCGGAACTAATTGAAACCTAATCGTTCTTCAAACATATTATAGTATACATATTATACTATTCATTTTTAATTGTGGATGAAGGTCCCTTTTTTTGGATGTGGAGTGAATTCGAAGCAATGCTTGGAACCTCAGAAGCAAAATCATCAATATATAATATATCCACTGAGTGCATCTAAGTAAAGAGAAAGGTCTGTATAAAAAACAAAACCCACCATTTAATTTTATTCTGACGACTCTTGACTTTATCTCTGCTTATGTTACTATTATGAGGTACCCGGCTTTGTCCAGGAGAAATTATTTCGGGTAAAGTTATTAAAAAGTGCAAAACGGGTCAAAATAAATTTAAAAATACTACTTTACTTACTAAAAATAAAACTATATAAGTGTTAAAAGTAGTAAAAGCCACACAGGAAATTAGTGTTCTATTATAGTCGTATTAATTTCGACCTCTTCCATTTCCCTGGCTAAACATCGAAAATTGAGGTGTTCATACGTCATTCGCTTTTCCGGGAATTCCTATTAACTTAGATGTCGAATAACTACTTTACATCACATCAAAAAGATGTTATTTATTAGTTGGAGGTATATTGAGTGAACCACTCTTCCCCATTTAGAAGTTCTTAAACTTGAAATCTAAGTATCAATTATTATTATTATTATTATTATTATTATTATTATTATTAGCACCGCGTCTTACTACCCGTTCTGGTTATACGCACTTACGCTAATGTGTAATTGTAGGGTGATTGTGAGATGAAATGAAGGACCTACAGTTTAACGTGGAATCCGAACCACGGTGGAGGCCTGGCATTCCCCACATTCACAAGATGTCTTGTCAGAGGTGAAGGAAGGGTTTGGAAATCAGATAAATCTGTGCCGGGACCGAGGATTGAACCCCGGCCGCCAGCACAGAAGTCTGACACCTTACCCCTAGACCACCAGGTCACCTATCTAAGTATCAAACCTTAATGTTTCTTTGGGGGAGTTGGGGGTTTCATACCCGTCTGACAGATTTAAATCTTCTACACACTGAAAAGTAATTTACTATTTTAGTTTCGGGAATTTTGAAAACCCTCATTTCAAAATAATAAGGATTTAAAATTAATTTTGTTATTGTAGTAATCCCTCTACATTCCTGGCATTTTTTTTTTGCCTAAACTAAAAAATGGTTTGTTATTTACCTAATACTCTTACCTTCATCCCCCACCGACCATTTTCTCAATTTAAACTCTAAAGTCTTTAGTGATTATTTGAAGGTTTTCATCATAATTTAACGAAATTAAATTCCATACAAAAAAATAAAAAAAAAAAAAAATGGTGGTTTCTATTAGTTTTGGAATTGTAAACTCTCCCTCCCCCTTGAGTGGTCTTTTTACCTGCCTATCGAATTTTAGCTTTCCACCACACAGGAAAGTAGTTGTTTACAATTCTTTTGTGATATTTTGAACTCCTTCCCTCTCCACCAAACCGTTTTCCCCAATTCACTATTCTAAATTTTAATTTTGAGATTTATTTGGTTATTTGGGGTCTACCAAATTTCAATTTTTAACCTCATCCAAAAAGATATTTTTATTTTATACATTTTTCATCCGATTGGGAATTTTGGAGGAACACATTTGATGTGTTTAACTTACTTATTAAATATGATTTAGTAGGCATTGTTCTTGGGTAGGATAAGGAGTGTTGACCACTCAGCTGTTTACTCTTTTGTTGTGAAATTGTCTGTTCCTCTTGCGGCAGAATGGTTGCCCACACCTAAGACCTACTTGGGCAGGCACGTAGCTATGTCACGGGACAGTTAGATAATATCCTGTGACAGTTCCCTTACCATTCTAGTCACGCGTTTGCAACAAAAGAACAGACGTAACGATAGGAGTATTTATAGCTGCACTGTGTAATATTACCTGCACATTGAACACTATCTACACTAGGTACACTATCTATCTACACTAGGTACACTATCTATCTACACTAGGTACACTATCTCTCTACACTAGGTACACTATCTATCTACACTAGGTACACTATCTACTCTACACTAGGTACACTATCTATCTACACTAGGTACAACTATCTCTCTACACTAGGTACACTATCTATCTACACTAGGTACACTATCTATCTACACTAGGTACACTATCTATCTACACTAGGTACAATAACTTCTACACTAGGTACACTATCTATCTACACTAGGTACACTATCTATCTACACTAGGTACACTATCTATCTACACTAGGTACACTATCTATCTACACTAGGTACATATCTATCTACACTAGGTACACTATCTATCTACACTAGGTACACTATCTCTCTACACTAGGTACACTATCTATCTACACTAGGTACACTATCTTCTACACTAGGTACACTATCTATCTACACTAGGTACACTATCTATCTACACTAGGTACACTATCTATCTACACTAGGTACACTATCTCTACACTAGTACACTATATCTACACTATGTACATATCTCACTAGTACACTAGTACACTATCTATCTACACTAGTACCACTTTCTATCTACACTATGTACACTACTATCTACACTAGTATACTATCTACTACACTAGTACAATATCTATCTAACTAGGTACACTATCTATCTGCACTAGGACACTATATCTCACTAGGTATACTATCTACACTTAGGTACACTATCTATCTACATAGTACTATCTCACTTGTATACTATACACTAGTTACTATCTACACTAGGTACACTATCTATCTACACTAGGTACACTATCTTCTCACTAGTACATATCTATCTACACTAGGTACACTATCTATCTCACTATGGTACTACTATCTAACACTAGGTACACTATCTATCTACACTAGGTACACTATTCTGCACATGATACTATCACTTTTATCTATCTACACTATGTAACTATCTGACTAGTCTACACTACTAGGTACACTATCTATCTACACTAGGTACACACTATCTGCACTATGGATACACTATCTGCACTATGTATACTATCTGCACTTTGTAACTATCTGCACTATGTATACTATCTACACTAGGTACACTATCTATCTCACTATGGTAACTATCTGTACTATGACACTATCTGCATATGTATACTATTTGCACTTGTACACTATCTGCACTATGTATACTATCTGCCTTTGTATCACTATCTTGCACTATGTATACTATCTCACTAGGTACTATCTATCTACACTATGTACACTATCTGCACTATGTATACTATCTGCATATGTAACTATCTGCACTATGTATACTATCTGTACACTATTGTATAACTATCTGCACTAGGTAATATCTATCTACACTAGTACACTATCTGCACTAGATACTATCTACACTAGGTACACTATCTGCACTATGAATACTATCTGCACTTTGTACACTATCTGCACTATGTATACTATCTGCACTTTGTATACTATCTGCACTTTGTACACTATCTGAACTATGTATACTATCTACACTAGGTATACTATCTACACTAGGTACACTATCTGCACGAGGTACTATCTACACTATGTATAACTGTATGTACTATATATACTATCTACACTATGTATACTATCTGCACTTTGTACACTATCTGCACTATGAATACTATCTACACTATGTATACTATATGTACTATGTATACTATCTGCACTATGTATACTATCTGTACTATGTATACTATCTGCAATATGTATACAAATCTGTACTATGTATATTATCTGCACTATGTATACTATCTACACTTGTATACTATCTGCACGAGGTACACTATCTGAACTATGTATACTATCGACACTATGTATACCATTTGCACGAGGTACATTATCTACACTATATATACTATCTACACTATGAATACTATCTACACTATGCATACTATCTGTACTATGTATACTATCTGCACGATGTATACTATCTGCAATATGTATACTATCGACACTATGTATACCATCTGCAAGAGGTACATTATCTACACTATGTATACTATCTACACTATGAATACTATCTACACTATGTATACTATCTACACTATTAATACTATATCTACACTATGTATACTATCTGCACGAGGTACACTATCTGTACTATGTATACTATCTGCACTATGTATACTATCTGCACGAGGTACACTATCTGTACTATGTATACTATCTACACTATGAATATTGTCTACACTATGTATACTATCTACACTATGTATACTATCTACACTATGTAACTATCGACACTATGTATACTATCTGCACGAGGTACACTATCTGTATTATGTATAATATCTGTACTATGAATACTATCTACACTATGCATACTATCTGTACTATGTATACTATCTGCACGATGTATACTATCTGCACTATGTATACTATCGACACTATGTATACCATCTGCATGAGGTACACTCTCTGTACTATGTATACTATCTGCACTATGTATACTATCGACACTATGTATACCATCTGCACGAGGTACATTATCTGTACAATGTATACTATCTGCACTATGAATACTATAAACACTATGCATACTATCTGTACTATGTATACTATCTGCACTTTGTATACTATCGACACTATGTATACCATCTGCACGAGGTACATTATCTACACTATGTATACTATCTGCACTATGTATACTATCGACACTATGTATACTATCTGTACTATGTATACTATCTGCACTATGAATACTATCTACACTATTCATACTATCTGTACTATGTATACAATCTGTACTATGTATACTATCTACACTAGGTACACTATCTGTACTATGTATACTATCAGCACTATGTATACTATCTGCACTATGAATACTATCTACATTATGCATACTATTTGTACTATGTATACTATCTACACTAGGTACACTATCTGTACTATGTATACTATCTGCACTTTGTATACTATCTACACTAGGTACACTATCTGTACTATGTATACTATCTGAACTATGTATACTATCTGCACTCGAATACTATCTACACTATGCATACTATCTGTACTATGTATACTATCTGCACTTTGTATACTATCAACACTAGGTACAATATCTGTACTATGTATACTATCTGCACTATGTATACTATCTACACTAGGTACACTATCTGTACTATGTATACTATCTGCACTTTGTATACTATCGACACTATGTATACCATCTGTACGAGGTACATTATCTACATTATGTATACCATTGCACTATGTATACTATCGACACTATGTATACTATCTGTACTATGTATACTATCTGCACTATGAATACTATCTACACTATGCATACTATCTGTACTATGTATATTATCTGCACTATGTATACTATCGACACTATGTATACTATCTGTACTATGTATACTATGTGCACTATGAATACTATCTACACTATGCATACTATCTGTACTATGTATACTATCTGCACGATGTATACTAACTGCACTATGTATACTATCGACACTATGTATACCATCTGCACGAGGTACATTATCTACACTATGTATACTATCTACACTAGGTACACTATCTGCACTATGAATATAATCTGCACTATGAATACTATCTACACCATGTATACTATCTACACTAGTACACTATCTGTACTATGTATTCTATCTGCACTTTATACACTATCTGCACTATCTATACTATCTGCACTATGAATACTATCTACACTATGTATACTATCCCCACTAGGTACACTATCTATCTACACTATGTACACTATCTATCTACACTAGGTACATTATCTGCACTATGAATACTATATACACTATGTATACTATCTGTAGTATATATACTATCTGTACTATGTATACTATCTGTACTATGTATACTATCTGCACTATGTATACTATCTACACTAGGTACACTATCTGTACTATGTATACTATCTGCACTATGTATACTATCTACACTAGGTACACTATCTGTACTATGTATATTATCTGTACTATGTATACTATATGCACTTTGTACACTATCTACACTAGGTACACTATCTGTACTATGTATACTATCTGCACTTTGTATAATATCTACACTTGTATACTATCTGTACTATGTATACTATCTGCACTATGTATAGTATCTACACTAGGTACACTATCTGTACTATGTATACTATCTGCACTTTGTATACTATCTACACTAGGTACACTATCTGTACAATGTATACTATCTGCACAATGTATACTATCTGCACTTTGTATACTATCTACACTAGGTACACTATCTGTACTATGTATACTATCTGCACTTTGTACACTATCTGCACTATGTATACTATCTCCACTATGAATACTATCTACACTATGTATACTATCGACACTATGTATACTATCTGCACGAGGTACATTATCGACACTATGTATTCTATCTGCACTTTGTACACTATCTACACTAGTACACTATCTGTACTATGTATACTATCTACACTTTTATACTATCTGTACTATGTATACTATCTGCACTTTGTATACTATCTACAATAGGTACACTATCTGTACTATGTATACTATCTGCACTATGTATACTATCTAGACTAGGTACACTATCTGTACTATGTATACCATCTACACTTTGTATACTATCTACACTAGTACACTATCTATCTGCACTATGTATACTATATACACTAGGTAAACTATCTGTACTATGTATACTATCTCCACTTTTACACTATCTACACTAGGTACACTATCTGTACTATGTATACTATCTGCACTTTGTATACTATCTACACTAGGTACACTATCTGTACTATGTATACTATCTGCACTTTTTACACTATCTGCACTATGTATAGTATCTGCACTATTAATACTATCGACACTATGTATACTATCTGTACTATGTATACTATCTGCACTATGAATACTATCTACACTATGTATACTATCTGTACTATGTATACTATCTGCACTATGAATACTATCTACACTATGCATACTATCTGTACTATGTATACAATCTGTACTATGTATACTATCTACACTAGGTACACTATCTGCACTATGAATACTATATACACTATGTATACTATCTGTACTATGTATACTATCTGCACTATGTATACTATCTGTACTTTATATACTATCTGTACTATATATACTATCTGTACTATGTATACTATCTGCACTAGGTACACTATCTGCACTATGAATACTATCTACACTATGCATACTATCGGTACTATGTATACTACCTGCACGATGTATACTATCTGCACTATGTATACTATCGACATTATGTATACTATCTTCACGAGGTGCATTATATACACTATGTATACTATCGACACTATGTATACTATCTGCACTATGTACACTATCTGCACTATGAATACTATATACACTATGTATACTATCTGCACGATGTATACTATCTGCACAATGTATACTATCGACACTATGTATACTATCTACACTAGGTACACTATCTGCACTATGAATATTATATACACTATGTATACTATCTGTACTATATATACTATCTGTACTATGTATATATCTGCACTATGTATACTATCTGCACTATGTATACTATCTACACTTTGTATACTATCTGCACTATGTATACTATCTGCACTATGTATACTATCTGTACTATGTATACTATCTGCACATTGTACACTATCTGCACTATGTATACTATCTGCACTATGAATACTATCTACACTATGCATACTATTTGTACTATGTATACTATCTGCACGATGTATACTATCTGCACTATGTATACTATCGACACTATGTATACTATCTGCAGAGGTACATTATCTACACTATGTATACTATCTACACTAGCTACACTATCTGTACTATGTATACTATCTTCACTAGGTCTACTCTCTGCACTATATGCACTTGGAACAATATCTGCACTAGATGAAATAGGTGAAAAATATAAGTGCAAAGATTGTATGCATTAGTTAATACATACAGTTTTGATTACATTATTATTATAGCTTCAAACATAAAATAACCAAATGAATAAACGCTCAACAGAAGGGCTACTACCTAACTAATCAAACCACAGCGCATACGGACAAGGCTATCAGGATCAACTAGTTTGGTTTTCAGTGATGTGAATATCTGAGTTTGAATCCTGTTTGGGTGTACCGAGGCATTTTTAACTAAGTGATTTTACCCATTCTTTCGTTACCTAAATGCTGGCACACTTCCTATAATTTTTTACATACTCATCCCTACACTATAAGTTTAAATATTCAGATAGCTCATTTGGGAATATTGTAAGTAAAAATATAACATTTAATACAGGCTAGCTCAAACGAATCCGTGTTCTCTGTGTGCGGTAAATATCATGCAATGCTCATGACACTCATGCAAAATCTTCATTTTATAAATATAGATTGGTTGTGCGTCAATGTCCTTCTTGATTGTATAAATGACAAACTAAATCAAATCTTCGGCTTTCGTAAAGTGACAAAATTTGTTTCCTATTAGTCAGGAACAGTTTGAACTTTGGTTCAATATTTTCCGGAATTAAAAATGTTCGTGAAATTTCATTGTAAATGATCTCTGATGTTCGTAAATTGATTCAAACGTTTATTTACTAGATTATTAATCATAGTTAGAGCTTGGTTCCTGAATCAGAAAAGCCGCTTATCGTATCGCATATTGCTTTATTTTATCTTGTAATTCCAAGTTCAATAAGCTAAGTTTTCCCATAAAATCTGCCAATCCAGATCATGCAATTGATGATACTCATCACCTCTATGGTCAAGAAAACTGATAATATTATCCAAAGAGCAAGACAATTTTTTCAAAAACGGTTTAGGCTTAGCCACATGACATCCATGTGCAAAATCAAATATGGCTCTTTATTGTCCAGTTTCATTTTATAAAGTCACTTTTTAAGATATTTTACTACTGGCGAACATGACTATATTATAAGGGATATCCATGATGCATTTTGTACTAAGATTTTGCTGGATAAAATTAACTGCTGAATGAACCTTTAGAAATATGGAAAATCTTCATCTTTCAGACACAAAGCTGAAAATTCGTTGAATTTACCCGTCATCGCCACTGCTCCATCGGTGAATTTTGCCACGAGCTTAATAAAGGCAACTTAATCTTGTAAATCTTCTCCTTGAATTCGTAGGAATTATCGATATCTCGTGTTTTTCCTTTTAATAAAATTATGCCCAACAATTCCTCTTCAGCAGAAAAATCTTTAAACACCATTCTGATAAAATAACAGCAATTGAGCAGTGTCACCGACATCCGTTGATTCATCGAGTCTCGAGGATTTTGAAACATATTGATCAATTTCTTTGAGCATTTTCCCATTTAAATTTTGGCTCATTTTTTCTATAAGTCTCATGATTGTATTAAGAGATAATTGAAAAACTTTAAGAGCTCTTTTTATTTCACCATTCTTTAAATTTTCAAATAGAGAATCTGCAATTTCCACGAAAATATCATTCAATAATCCTTCAATATCATAAAGACACCATACGAAAATGGTCTATATTTTTTGCTATTTATTATGTAATAAAACATACATACATACAAACATACATACATACATACATAACATACATACATACATACATACATACATACATACATACATACATACATACATACATACATACATACATACATACATACATACATACATACATACATACATACATACATACATACATACATACATACATACATACATACATACATACATACATACATACATACATACATACATACATACATACATACATACATACATACATACATACATACATACATACATACATACATACATACATCATACATACATACATACATACATACATACATACATACATACATACATACATACATACATACATACATACATACATACATACATACATACATACATACATACATCAACATACATACATACATTACATACATACATACATACATAATACATACATACATATTAATACTCCCTTAAAAGCATTGCCTGTAATACTCAACTAATTGCTCTATAGTTCTTACATTCCCTCCTACTGCCAAAGGAACAATGACGGCACTTTTCTAGTCACTAGAAGCATTCGAAATTCCAGCATATACATTGAACAGCACACACAATCTTGCGAAAAGTACCATTCCCCCACACCTAAGCATTTCACTGTAATCCCGTCTTCGTCCGCAGTTTTGCGATTTTTTAACACTTTCGTAGGTTTTAATACTGCAGCCTCGTTAATTCTTTCATTCATCATAGCGTTTACCCTATTCTATTCTAATTTATTTACGTTTTTGCCATAGAATTGCTCAAAATACTCCCTCCATAGCTCTATTATATTGTTTACATATCAGCTCATCTCACCACATTCATGCTCAATTCCTTATGTTTTACATTTCTTCTCCTTGCTTCGTTCTCTATACCCACTTCCAGAATAGCGTCTGGTTTTCTTCAAAATCATTCTGTATTTTGCTTTACTTCTTTTAATCCTATTTGTTCCTCACTATCCTCTATTACTTTATTTGAATTATTTTTTTTATCTTGGTATATGTCCCACAACCTCTTACGTTCTGTTTCACTATCCAGAGTAATCACTCTTTTGTACGGTTCTTTAATTTCTTTCACAGCTTTTTTTCACTTGTTCGTCCCCCCATTTTATCTCTTTTTAAGTTTCATACCGCTGCAACTCTACACACATCTTTCACGCACTCAATTCATCTTCTTTTATTCTATTCCAAGCACTTTCTCTACTGATACAATTTATTTCAAAATTTGATTCATACTCTTGTAAAGTTAATTTTTCACCCAGAAATCTTTATGTGCCTCACCTTATCTGAAAGTGTCCCACTTTCACTTTACATCTTAGTGCTCTTGTTTTGCTACCAAATGCCTACCTAATTTAACTATTGAAATCACTTGGAAATGATCCGTTCCACCTTAAACTCTACACATATCCCTGGTATTCTATACTAAACTTATAAATCTCTCATTATACACCACAAAATCAATCATCGTTCTCGAATAGCCCTTTGCCACACAAGTAAAACTTTTTCAAAACACAGACTCACTGACTCATTACCATTCTCGTTTACCTTGCCATCACCACACCTTCCTTACACCCTCTCTGAATTCTCTCTTTGGATATATACCAATTAATTTATATATCCGAACAAGATAATACTTTTACCCCCTCACATGCATTCAAGACTTCATTGAGCTCATTACAAAACCCCACTTTCATATTCTGGTCTTCACACTTCTCCAGAGCATAACCAGCAGCTAATATAATTTTTCGAATGCCTATTTTCATACGTACCCATAGAAGTCTAGATTATATCAACTCATGTCTTCTCACAAACATCTTAGCTGTTGATCTTAGGATTAAGCCTACCCCCTGATTTTCCTTTAACCATTCATCCACACCTAACACTAGTACCAGGTTGCTATCACTCGTCATTAAAACATATTTCCTCTTTCGTTTGGTTTAGGAGAAATATCTTATTTTAAACCCGTGTGGAGCTTAAAAATCTCAAATTAGAATCTTGTTAGGATTTATATGTAGTTCAGAATTTTAATATTTGAAATATTCATGTCGGATTCAAAATTTTAAATCCTAGCCCATCCCAGATTCGTATTCATATTTGTATTGAATCCAAAAGTAAATATTTGAATAATTCATTTGCTAAAGGAGTTAGCATATTTATCGATTATTTGATTTTATAAATTTGTGAACATCGTAATATTTAAATCTAGTTATCGTTTGAAAAAAGTTCTGTGATATTTCCATCAAAATTAGATTAATTTATAAAAAATATATCATCCAGCCTAGTTTTTAATTTGGAATTTGAAAACACTTCACTTTAAAATATACTGTCCAACTTACTAAAGAAATATTCGTATGTGATACTAAATTTTAAATGTTGTATTTGCACAGGTTTAGAGTTTGAAATATATTTTGACGGGTGACCTGGGGTTCATAGGCACTTTATATCACACCATGTTAAACGCAAGTTCTTTCCAGAATTTTGAGCATGCTGTTGGTTAAACACGATAAATACGCACACGGATTACTCAAGGTTTTGATTATTAACAATAAAGCAAACAAATAAACTCACGGCTACAATTTAAACAATCATTAATTTATTTAATAATATCATAGATATCTACGTAAGTAAGTAGATTAATACATTTAAAAAATAATTACATTAAATAAACAAATTAATAACTATAAAGTACATAATAATTATTCGAATTATTTAAAGTACCTGATCACTAATAATTTTCATTATCAAAATCTGTTAAAATATGTAGTAAAATAAGTAATAATGTGAAAATATGATACACTGAATAAACTTATTTCCCCACGTTAATAATAAATGCATTTATAACTGAAACTAAATTTAATTTTAATGGCTGAAAGTTTCTGAATGAAGTAATATAGAAACACTTTTCTAAATATTCACCCATGCAATTAATTTTTCAGCGAGTTGTATTTAATTATTAGTTTGTTTTACACTATTTAAATTTCCAATTATTAAATAGTCTACTTAAGCTAAATGGTGATATATAATTGATTTTCTAAACCAGAAAAACATCACAAACTTTCAATGAAACCTAAACTGTTTCAAGCACTTTGAAAACAAGTGAACGTCAGACCACGCCAGATTTCTTAAAGTCAGTTTCCTAGGATTTTTTTTTGGTCCGAGGTTAAATGTTTGATATCGACATATCAATTGGAATTAATATTACACTTAACGTAGAGACATGGTTGGTCTTGTTTGATTTTGAAAAACCATTCCCGCGCCGTATTAATGTGACATACCTCAAATTACATTTCATTGATTGATTTTGGGTTACATTTTTGTAATTTTTTCTTTGCCTTGCCGTTTCATATCCATTCAATCTTCCAAGCGAATACTACGGTAAAATGAGCTGAAAAGATCCAAGAGTTATTGTTTTTGCAACTCATCGATTTGTGTTTACAAATTGACACGCCGTGCGAGAGAGTGCTGCTGAGTCATCCATCTAGCAACGTCGTATTCGCTCCTCTTCATAGAACGAGAAACTCAGAAATAAAATTAGGTTACGGAAACTGTGATAATCTCTAACGAACCAGAATATCTAACTTGGACTTGGCTCACTGCCATCCCTTCACTGAACACATTCTTTTATGAAATAACAGGTTTCCTGAAAATTAGTGACACATCATTTAAAGGTATTTTCCTCTTCAAAGACATAAAAATAATACCATAAAAAATACAAAATAATTTTTTTATGTAATATCTCTAAAAATATGTAGAATTTAGTAAAATATGTAAAATTATGTAAAAATATATAATATTAAAACTGAAAATACAGTCCCAAGCAACCTTATTTGCTTTTCACATTTCTAACCAGCACGACTAAAATATGTAATTACATAAAGCAACTGGGCTTCACTAATAGATCTATGGACACCATCTGTAGGGCAAAGATTTTAAAACTCTGTAGATCCTAGTAGGTACTTAAAATGTTTATGACTTTTCGGGATTAGGCTCAATTTTTACTTTATAATATCAATATGGATGCAATAGGGCAATATCTCAGTATTTTGTTCAAACTTTATATCTTGGTGTGATAGGGCAATTCCTAAATATTTTGTTAAAACTTAGATCTAAATGTGATAGGGCAATACATGATTTTTTTTTTCCGTAGCCCTCAAATTAAAGGTAGTTTACTGATTAGTTTGTTTTTTTCAATTCAAATTTTTCGAAATTGGCTTTAACAATTTTGTTTAATATTGATGTATAGGGAGTGTTTTGCCTGACCAAGAGCACTGTGTGCTTGTATTTGGGTAAACATTCGTTAAGGGGTATTTTACAAAAGGTTACTTTCAAACATAGCTTTAACGATTTTGTTTAACGTGTATAGCTGGAAAATGTTTGACAAAACAAACATTACTATATACTTGTTGTTTGGGGGAAAATTCGCTTAAGGCTAGTCTATTGATTATGTTTTTTTTTTAAATTTGAATATTTCAAGAAATGGTTTTATCAATTGTGTTCAAAATGTGTACCTGTTTAATTATTTTACATCATAAATAATTATGTATATTTGGTTTTCTTATAAAAAATAATTGAATAGTATTTTCCTGATGACTGATTTTGAAAAAATATTTTTTTTTTAAATAGCTCCAAATATTTGGTTTAAAATTGGTATTTGGTGACCATTTTTTATGATTGTAAATTATTTTTTTTTTTAGTAAAATACATTAATTTAAAGGTAATTCCCTTATGACCAAATCTTAGAAAATTAGAATATTTCGGGACTGGCCTTTAAGATTGAGTTATATTGGGTATTTGGAAATAGTTTTTTCATGATAAATAAGGGTATATGTTTATTTTTACAATATATAATATATATATATATTAATTATTATAATATATATATATATATATTATATATTTAAGGTAGTTCACAGATAAGCAATTTTGGAATTTTGTTCCCACGCTTTGATACTATAGAGTTGTACGATTGGGTAAAATATACATATATACGTGTTTGTTCTAGAATTAAGTGAGTTTTTAAGACGATTTTTCATATGCTCAGTCAGTTCATAAAGTGTACATATATGAGTATTAGAACAAATACAACACCTGGTCATTAATTTACTACAGCGAAAAAAAAAGCCCTAAGATCACTTATATTAAATTTTTCGGCATGCGGTGAATCGATCTTGAGGACTCTTGGTTCAATAGATAGAAGCGCTTTCAACTGAGCTTAACAAAAAACGTGGTTCGATCCCAATTATATTATTATATTACACCGTCTAATACCGTTGGTTATACCTCTAGCTAATGTGTAATGGTGGTTTGTGGATATGAACTAGTTTAACGTGAATCGACACGGTGAGTGGATTCCACATTCAGATGGATCCAATTATAATAAATAATAATGTATATATTTATTCTTTGTTCTTATTATTATTATTATTATTATTATTTATTTATTATTATTACTAACACCGCGTCTTACTACCCGTTCGGGTTATACGCACTTAAGCTAATGTGTAATGGTAGGGTGATTGTGAGATGAAATGAAGGACCTAAAGTTTAACGTGGAATCCGAACCACGGTGGAGGCCTGGCCTTTTGTTCTGATAAGAAAATAATAATTATTTACTTCATTTAAACTAACACGATAGTGGCATTATTTGACGCTTCTACCAAACTGTGCCGTCGGTAAAATGAAATCTCCTTGGGTTTTGAATATGAGGTAAAAGTAGTTGACGGTGCATGTGTGAGTGTATGTGTGTCCAGTATATTGCAAATTAACTAGCTCACTTGTTCCAAGGTGAGCGGTGATCCTAATCTAACTGACATCAACTCGAGTCTGGACTGTCCTTGCGCTTATTGGCCGTGGGGTGGGGCCATGCGTTACTTATGATTCAATGAGAGAGACGAGATTGCACTGTGTTTCCTTCATGAGGGACACGAGATTACAATGTGTTACCTTCATGAGGGACAAGATATTACAATGTGTTTCCTTCATGAGGGAGACGAGATTACACTGTGTTTCCTTCATGAGGGACACGAGATTACATTGTGTTTCCTTCATGAGGGACACGAGATTACATTGTGTTTCCTTCATGAGGGACACGAGATTACACTGTGTTGCCTTCATGAGGGACAAGATATACAATGTGTTGCCTTCATGAGAGAGACAAGATTGCACTTCATGAGGGACACGAGATTGCACTGTGTTGCCTTCATGAGAGATACAAGATTACACTGTGTTTCTTTTATAAGGGAGATGAGATTAGACTGTGTTTGCCTTCATGAGGGACGAGAGATTACACTGTGTTGCCTTCATGAGAGAGACAAGATTGCACTTCATGAGGGACACGAGATTGTACGTTTCCTTCATGAGGAGACGATATTAGACTGTGTTGCCTTCATGAGGGACAAGAGATTACACTGTGTTGCCTTCATGAGAGAGAGAGAGACAATTGCACTTCATGAGGGACACGAGATTGCACTGTTTCCTTCATGAGGGAGACGAGATTAGACTGTGTTGCCTTCATGAGGGACAAGATATTACACTGTGTTGCCTTCATGAGAGAGACAAGATTGCACTTCATGAGGGACAAGAATTACAATGTGTTGCCTTCATGAGAGAGACGAGCTTACACTGTATTTCCTTCACCAACACACCAGTATATAGTGACAGTGACACTCCAGTGTATATATCACCATGTACACTCCATATCTACTGACAGTTATACTCCAGTATATACTGACAGTGACACTCCAGTATATAGTGACAATTACACTCCATATAGATCACAATTGACACTCCAGTATATAGTGAAAGTGATACTCCAGTATAAACTGACAGTTACACTCCAGTATATAGCAACAGTGACACTCCAGTATATAGCAACAGTGACACTCCAATA
>JBCFYV010003508.1:13727567-13743909 GCA_039000515.1 Timema cristinae | reverse complement strand
TTTTATAATTTTATTGGTTTTATTTTATACCAAACTGGCCATCTATCACTTTGCTAACGCACATAAATATGTTATAATCTCTAAAATCCAAATAAAATGTGTATTTTTGCTAAGTATAACATATTTTTTAACAATAATACAAAGAAAATTAAGTTTTACATATCTCACTTTTTATGTTTATAATAGCTCAAATGTTGATAATATATTAAAAAAATGTCTAAGACTGTTAATGAGAAATAAGTGATTTTATTGTCGTTAGTGAAGTGATGTGGTCGTTAGCGAAGTGATGCTTGGTAAAACAGCATTTACATTAAAATTTCACTTTTCTAACGTGAGCTACATGACTATTATTAGTTTCATCACCTAATTGATGTTAGTGAGGTGATGACACCAGTTTCGTCACCTTACTGATGTTAGTGACGTGATGACACCAGTTTCGTCACTTAATTGATGTTAGTGAGGTGACGACACCAGTTTCGTCACCTTACTGATGTTAGTGACGTGATGACACCAGTTTTGTCACTTAATTGACGTTAGTGAGGTCACGACACCAGTTTTGTCACCTTACTGATGTTAGTGACGTGATGACACCAGTTTCGTCACCTTACTGATGTTAGTGACGTGATGACACCAGTTTCGTCACTTAATTGATGTTAGTGAGGTGACGACACCAGTTTCGTCACCTTACTGATGTTAGTGACGTGATGACACCAGTTTTGTCACTTAATTGATGTTAGTGAGGTGATGACACCAGTTTCGTCACCTTACTGATGTTAGTGACGTGATGACACCAGTTTTGTCACTTAATTGACGTTAGTGAGGTGACGACACCAGTTTCGTCACTAAGCAATGTTAGCAAAGTGATAACATCATTTCGTTACCAAGCAATGTTAGCGAAGTGATGACACCATTTTCGTTACCAAGCAATGTTAGCGAAGTGATGTTTTTGGTGGAGTTTTGTGTTTCATAACTATAATATAAGTATAAAGCAGCAAACAGACATTGAGGTTAGTTTCTGCCTCCACTTACGTTCAACTGAACTGGTATTGGCTTAGTTATTTCAAAAACTCCAAATGATTATAATGTTAGCAAAGTGATTTGCCATTAACATACTCTATACTATTTACCTGAATTTTTGTACGTTGATCGAGTGGTATTAAATAAACTTTTTAACTAATGAAATAACAAGAACTAGTAAGTAAAGGACAACAACACACTATGGCTAATGGGGTACAGCAAAGCATTCTGCAAAGTTTTAGCCCCAAATTTAAAATATTGCGTTCGTCCAGTGTGTTACTTGGGGACAATCAAACACTGATTAAAATGCTGAAATTCATGAATAATTTATTGAAATGGATTCTTGAAACGAAAATAACAGTATTACAGGAATATTTTACTGTGGTTGAATATATTTTACTCTTTTTCTTTATTTTTGTATAGAACTTCGAAATTAAGAGGTGGGTAAAGTTAGCGAGGTGATGAAAGGGACTTTTAATAATTATTTGGTATAATTTGTTTTTAATAATACCATATATAAATGTTTCTATAAAGTTTTATACACTTTCTACTAATAAAAAAAAATGGTTGCTTGTTTTAAACATAGCAAAATATTTATAAAGGCAACAGACAAATTGTTCCTCAATATGAGAATGACCCATATATTAAGATCACAACTTAATGTAATACTATTTCTAGATACATACATCATATGGAATTGTGTAACTATGATGGAGTTAAAAGAATTTCACTCTAAGACAATGGGCAATAGTGTGGTGTGATCTAAGTTAGAATTCGATTAGATCCAATTGAATACACCAATACAGTTTAAAATTGTTGCAAGACACATTCTTTTTTAGTTTCTTCTTTCAATAGCGTGCTCAAGTTATCATACATGCGCATGGCTCAACTTTGACTAAAAAAACACAGAGAGAGGGATGAAAAGATGAAACAAAAACTACATGTTGACTTTGAGAATTCATATTAGTATGCTCAACTGTGTTTAAAAAGATTTGCGGTGACTATTAACTGGAAGAAAAGAGTTATTTTGATTATTGTAAATTAATGTTTTATATTATTTTAATGAATGTGTGAAAATTCCAGAAACTTGATCAAATTCCCTGACAAAGCAAATTCCCTGAATTTTCCGTTTTCAAGGACGGTGACCGATATAAAATACTTTTATTTTACAACAAATAATATTTTACCGTAATTAAAGTAAAAATGTTATTACAATTCCCATGAATATTATATTAAATTACAAAAAATTAAGCTAAACACTTGGTTTAAAAAACATATGTTTGTGTTATAGTTTCTAATTGAAGTTTATTCTCAAATATTATAGAGGTTATTTCTCTTTGCTAAATATATTTTGAATTATAAAAGAGTTTGAAGCAATAAGTATACTATTGGAATTATTCCATGTCATACTGTATCAAATAAGCTACTATGTTTTTCCAATCTATCCAATCCTAGGTTTTCCTTCTCTATAAATATGTGGTAAAGTGTATCATTCCATTGTTAAAACTTAAGAACTGCCATTGATTGTGATTTAAATAACAATGTAAGTTAATTACTATCTGCATTCTGTACCCACAAAATAACACTTTGGTTAAATCTTACTATCAAATATAAATAGTTACATGTCTGATGGTATGTTAACAATAAACAAGTGAAATAAAAAATTATAAATATGTACATACATTTTAAGAAAATCCATTAGCGCTACCAAAATTACAACTGTATCATTTCTTTTTAACAAATTAATTGCGTATAACCCGAATGGGTAGTAAGACGCTGTGCTAATAATAATAATAACAAATTAGTGGAATTACATAATCAAATATAAAATCCATAGCTAGTAGCAATAATTATTTAAATAATTAAATTCATAAATGCATGATGTTTTAAATCAACAGTTTAGTTTTAGTATTGCTAAATGAGGATACAAAATTTAAAACATTTATTCCTCATATATTTTATAAACTTTCCCAAGGATTGTTTTCACTGAATAATAGAAGATTCAACATTGTCGTTCAAGATTTCTTACTATTTTTCAGCTATTGACAATAATTATATTTATTTTAATTATTTCTTCTCCTTTAGTAATCCTAATTTAATCTCTCAACAGCTCTTTTATTAGAAATGTTTTAATTGCCTATAATGATAGGGTTTTTATTAATTATTAGAAAGACAGCAGACAATATAAAAAGAATACACATTTTTAAAAGTTTTCTTACATACAATATACTGGTTATTTTTCAAGACAATCTCCTTTATATTTTTAAATTTAAATTGAAGCACATGCAATGTAGGTCTTAAATAATGCAGTTCCAAGCACTGAAAAATTAACTAACTAGTTGTGAATTGAAGCAGTAGCATAAATATTACTAAGTACCCTTTCACATGAGACACTTTCAAGAGACAGCACATAATGTCAGCCTTTCACACGAGACACTTTCAAGAGACAGCACATAATGTCAACCTTTCACACAAGACACTTTCAAGAGACAGCACATAATGCCAGCCTTTCACACAGGACACTTTCAAGAGACAGCACATAATGCCAGCCTTTCACACAGGACACTTTCAAGAGACAGCACATAATGCCAGCCTTTCACACAGGACACTTTCAAGAGACAGCACATAATGTCAGTCTTTCACACGAGACACTTTCAAGAGACAGCACATAATGTCAGCCTTTCACACAGGACACTTTCAAGAGACAGCACATAATGTCAGCCTTTCACACAGGACACTTTCAAGAGACAGCACATAATGCCAGCCTTTCACACAGGACACTTTCAAGAGACAGCACATAATGTCAGTCTTTCACACGAGACACTTTCAAGAGACAGCACATAATGTCAGCCTTTCACAGGAGACACTTTCAAGAGACAGCACATGTCAGCCTTTCACACGAGACACTTTCAAGAGACAGCACATAATGCCAGCCTTTCACACAGGACACTTTCAAGAGACAGCACATAATGTCAGCCTTTCACACAGGACACTTTCAAGAGACAGCATATAATGTCAGCCTTTCACACAGGACACTTTCAAGAGACAGCACATAATGTCAGCCTTTCACACAGGACACTTTCAAGAGACAGCACATAATGCCAGTCTTTCACAAAGCACAAATGTCAGTCTTTCACACGAGACACTTTCAAGAGACAGCACATAATGTCAACCTTTCACACAAGACACTTTCAAGAGACATCACATAATGCTAGCCTTTCACACAGGACACTTTCAAGAGACAGCACATAATGCCAGCCTTTCACACAGGACACTTTCAAGAGACAGCACATAATGCCAGCCTTTCACACAGGACACTTTCAAGAGACAGCACATAATGCCAGCCTTTCACACAGGACACTTTCAAGAGACAGCACATAATGCCAGCCTTTCACACAGGACACTTTCAAGAGACAGCACATAATGTCAGTCTTTCACACGAGACACTTTCAAGAGACAGCACATAATGTCAGCCTTTCACACAGGACACTTTCAAGAGACAGCACATAATGTCAGCCTTTCACACAGGACACTTTCAAGAGACAGCACATAATGCCAGCCTTCACACAGGACACTTTCAAGAGACAGCACATAATGTCAGCCTTTCACACGAGACACTTTCAAGAGACAGCACATAATGCCAGCCTTTCACACAGGACACTTTCAAGAGACAGCACATAATGCCAGCCTTTCACACAGGACACTTTCAAGAGACAGCACATAATGTCAGCCTTTCACACAGGACACTTTCAAGAGACAGCACATAATGTCAGTCTTTCACACGAGACACTTTCAAGAGACAGCACATAATGTCAGCCTTTCACACGAGACACTTTCAAGAGACAGCACATAATGTCAGCCTTTCACACGAGACACTTTCAAGAGACAGCACATAATGTCAGCCTTTCACACGAGGCACTTTCAAGAGACAGCACATAATGCCAGCCTTTCACACAAGACACTTTCAAGAGACAGCACATAATGTCAGCCTTTCACATGAGACAAAGGCAAGCCACTAGGTTATTTCAGTGCTATGGTGTATGTGGAAGCTGTAATGATGTTGTCACATTTGTATTGAAATATATTATTCAGATTATAATTAATAGGTCCAGATTGATTAAAGAAACTGTTAATACACTCTTTTGAAAGCTGATGATAATATCTTAAAATAATATGTAAATAAGTTTTTTAGCTTAGTTGATTGACTTAAAAAAACTAACTAAAAATAAGATAGGAATGTTTAAGAAAACAAAAAATTTTAGAAACAACATAAAATACACAAAAGAATGAAAAAACAACAGAAAGAAGAAACCATTGATTAACTTATCACATATATTTATTCGTACAATGTTTAAAAATTTAAATACAAGCATAAACTTGAAGTCATCTTGAATAGATTTAACTATGTATAAATTAATTAAAAAATTTAGGTCTTCAAATACATTTTGTATAGCTTTTAATTGCTTCATTAAACATTTACATCTTTCCTTAATTATATATTATCAGAAAATGGAATAAGTCCCGAAAACAATAATAAGAAACATGCACTGCATAAAGACCTTAAATACAAACATTCCATAATTTCCTAATTATTTCAAAATGCAAGTAGAATATTGTGAAAATTAGTTAATGGTAATATTAGTACAGTCCAAAAGTGATGTACAGGTTTGTACTTAATATATGAGGTTATCTGTATAAAAGATAAACCATTTTAACATTTGTGAATTGCCACATATTGTGTCGTGTGTGAAAGCCCTCATTTAACTGCATATATTTATTGTGGCAGGGAGAAGATCAAGAATACTTGTGGTTCCACGAATCTTTGTGAAGGGTTTCATTTACTCCAATGTATCTGGTGTATCACCACAGTGTCTTGCAAGTGTCCTGTGTTAAAGGGATTCAGCACCAGTCTAGAGCTAATATTATAGATTTTACTTGGCAGCTTATGTTTTTCTTTTGGATTCATTAATACATTCAATCACACGACCCAACAAGCCTTCCATCAGATCAAATGCATTCATAGCCGAATTAATCACAGAGACTTTGTTTTCATAAGGCAAGTTTGGAAGTTGCTGGCCCCCAATTGTAATAGTCACTTCTTGTCCTCTTTTTACCATCATTCCTTTGTTTTCTTCAATTCTTTCTTGTTTCAACTCATTCAATTTGAGTTCAAAATGTGCTCGAGAAATTATTAATCCTCTCTTAAGTGGCTCAAAAAAGTAATATTCAAGATCCGAAACACAGTCCCAGATACCCGTCAAATTATCTTTATCGCGAAGCACCAAGAAACGAACAAGGTTTAATGCAGACACAATTTGATCGCCTAATTCTACAAGGTCACTTTCTGCTCCATTTGGCAAATTGCAAAAAGCAAGAAGTAAGCCTTTAAAATAACCACCAGAGAAATATTTCAAGCACACTCCTTTTATACCCAGGATATTAGCAATCATATCCTTGAATTGAGTAATTAGAAGTCCCATCACTCCAGAATGATTCACTATTTTTTGAAAGTTATACATAACTAAGTATTGACCTTTAAAGTCAAATACAAATAAATAACTCTTCAAAATCTCTACACTAAGTTTTCTATTTAATTCTACCTCAGAATATATCATCACTTTCATGAGTGATTCAGTAAATATTTATGGTATGGTGAATCTAAGACATCTGATGGTACATGACTCCCTACTAGCCTTTGAAGCACTGCTTTCATAAGCAATAAACCTTTGTAAACGAGTAAATTGTTAGAGTCATGAAGAAGTATAAAATATACTAAGTATAAAGTTCTCTGAAATATGTAAACTGGGTTATAAACACAAGGAACATGATCTAATAGTATCTCTTCTGCGAGAAGAAGGTATATTAGAGTTGAATATGACAAAGTGTCAACTCTTTGTTTATTAGCAAACAAATCATCATTCACAAAATCCTCTTCCCCACTTGAGAAAAGTGCATCGTCTGTTTTAATATATTTAGTGTTATGTTCACATTCTCTTCTTTCTGTATAGTCAAGAAAAATGAAGAGATCACTCACAAGTAAACTCAAATCTTCAACAAGATTTTCAGCGATTATTCGTGATGAGCTCTTTGTTTTGTCATCATGTGTGAGGTCTAGATAATTAAGTGGTTTTCCAATAAGTTGAAGAATAAAGCATGCTAAAACTTTTCTTTGATAACCATCTTTCCTGTCAAATGGGGAAGTTAAACTCTCCCCTTTGCGTTTCAGTGAAATTTCTAAGACAAAATGTTTGTAAAATGAAGAAAGGCCACTATAAATATATGTTATCCGTTTAACGTTTGGATCAGCATCCAACAACAATTTTTCTTTGCCTTCAAGTTTATGGTTATCAGGTAACGGCAATGAGTTTACATAAGCTAGAATCATATTTAAACACCATTCTAATGACTGACCTCGTTTGCTTGGCACTCTAAGAAGAACTATTTTTAATGGTTTCAACAAAGACAAAAAATTTGCATCACTTTCTGCAAGTTCTGCTTGTTCTAGGAATTCTAATAATGCTTCCTCTGGATTTGCTTCTGTTGCGATTTTCTCTAAAATAATTTCACAACAATTAAATAAATCAGGGGAGTTTTGAAGTGTGTTCTGTGAAAGATATTTAGTTACTAAGGGAATCAAATCCCAACTTTTGTCCTTTAAACATTGTTTATACTTTTTATCATTGATAACCGCTAAAGCATCATCAAAGTTCCCAACTGATAGAAAGTCACTTACTTTAGTAACCAAATTATTAGATACATTATTTATGTTTAAATTATTCATCATGAACCAAAATATACAAGAACAACTTTTTTCTTCAAGATTGGAAAGCCACGTTTTCTGAACTGAAACCAAAGATCGACTGCAGTGAATGTGAATGTTCTGGAACAATAGGAGAGATTGCAATCACTACTTTGCTCTGTCATGCTTTAAGAATGTTAACATGAAAAAATAAAATAAAAAAATACAATAAAAACAGTGAACTACATGTGAAGTATAGAATCAACATAGTGAAGACTGTGATAGTAGGTAGGCCTGTTTCAATTAAATGTAACTTTACAGGAAGTAACATGGCAAGCAAGGGTAAATACAGCAGGAATACAAATTTTGAGAGGAATATTTTATATATATATGTCCAAGATATAGGCCTACAAAAAATTATTCGTTTGAAGTTAAATGTTTATCATTCAATAATGGATGTACCAAACTCAAAAAGAAAAGGTATTTAACACAAGCTGGAGAGAAATGTCAGGAAATCAAATTAGCTTCCGGATGTAACTTGTTTATTACCATTATAATTTTTGTGTTACTTTGTGGGTACTATTCAGATTAGCCCACGAGCCATGCAAGGTTGAAACAAACTGCTCCATTTTCAAATGACAAATATGTCCTCATGAATGATTAAATAAAGTTTGGTTGGAACTAGATATCTTAAATTCCATTCAATATATTACAAAAATAGATTAGTTGCAGTAATGGAAGACACAAAGATAGGTGAGCCCATGGTACTTACAGTAGCCCCATGGCTTCTTTGGTGCTGACTGACAGCTAAGAGCTTTGAAAAGTTACCAGAACAAATTATGTATCCCTAAGCCAAACCATATGATATGCAAAAACATGTGTTTAGCAGCTGTCACTTCTAACGGTCAAAATTTAGGTATAAACCTAAATGTTGACTGTCAGAAGTGAACTGTGAGTTGTCAGTCAGCACCAAAGAAGCCATGGGACTACTATAGAATAGATGGTAGGGGCCACAAGACATGTGCAGAGTATCCTGTCATTTCTGTGACGTCAATGTGACTCACTGGGTGATCAGCTCTGTGCTCCCGCCAATTTTTGTTGTCTTGATGGTCTAATGTTTGTTTAGCTGTGTGTTGTGTGATATTAATTAGTAGTAGTGATGCCTTGTTGTGTAGTTCCTGAGTGTGATTACCACTCAAAAAATTCTCAAGAATCTGGGATAAGATTTTATAGATTTTTAACAGAAAAACATTGTGAAAACAATGGGTGTACACTTTTAAAAGAGCCCACAATTTTTTTGTCTCTAAAGCTTGAGTTTACTCTGCTCTCTTTAGTGAAATGGACTTTGAAGATGACTTGAGGGTGGAATTACCCAAATTGAAACAAAATATTGTGTTAAAAAAAGTCTGTGCCACATTTTAAAATACCAACTGTCTTGCAGTAGTTCAGAAATAAATAAAAGAATTGATCAACGTGAAAGTAAAAAAACTCATACTTTCTTTTAAAACCCCAACGTTATAACAGGGGAATAGCCCAATAAAATTAATAAGTACACAAGAGTTAGAGCTGCTAAAGAAAGAGAGTAGTATTTTAAAGAAAGAAAATAAAGACATTTTGATTGGGTTAGCCACTACCAGGACAGGAATTTCTTGTTTAACCGAAAATATAAAGCAAATAAAATTTCGTTTTTCCACCTCCCAAAATCAAATTATTTTAAGGGGAAAATGCACCAATTGGAATTCCAAAGATGTATCAAAGGCAATAATGCTAAGATGTTTATATCAAAAAAAGTGTTTAGATATGTAAAAGACATTTTGTAATACCCTCTTCCAAGCAAAATAAAAATAAAATTCTGCCTCGGCCAATATTCCATTGAGCCCGGATTTATAGAGGTAAGTTTAAATATTTTAAAAGCACAAGTTAATGATTGTACTGATTTTGAAAAAGACGTAGTGTTTTGTTTTTACGAGATGAAAGTGAGATCTGACATGTGCTATGATAATGCTGAAGACACAATCCTAGGACCACACTCAACTGTCCAAGTTTTACCTATCTGAAGCTTAATTGGAAATTGGAAACAACCCGTGTATTATGGATTTGACAGACCCGTCGATAAAGAGCAATTTTTTGGTGTTGTTGAAACAGTCAAGGCCACAGGATTCCGTGTCTGGGCTATTGTTGGTGATATGAGACCATCAAGCTTATGTTGAATCTGGGAATAACACCTGGCTGTACAAGTATTAAAAGCCCATTTTCTAAAGAGCACAATTTTTTTTTTATGTCCCTCATGTTCTGAAACTTTTGAAAAATCTTTAACTGGATGAAGGATATCAACTGTCTAATGGTCACACTGTTAAAATAGATGTACTTGCACAGCTTGTCGAACTACAAAAAGACGGCGATCTGAAATTTGCATATAAAATCACCTCCATCTAATGGCAACAAAAATACAAAATGTCATGAAGGCTGCAGAATTACTATCCAGAACTGTTGCAGCTGCTATTGAATATACTATGGGATTAATTTAAATGAGCAGAATGCATCTCTTGACCTTCAATATGATCCATGGGAGTTTAAGTGAATTATTGGGAGAAACAAGTTATAACCTTTCCAAAAGGGCTACCCAATATCTATCTGTAGTTTTCAAGGGTTCTATACTGAGTTACACTCTGAAGGACGCACACATATTATGGCAGCAAGATGTAATCAAGATGTCCTTGAGTCTTACTTTTCTCTGATTAAAGGCCTTGGTAGATTTTATGATAATCCGCTTCCAATGGTTGTGGGACAAAGAATAAAATGTTTACTTTTGAGCCATTGTGCGTCAGTAATAGTAAAAACTAGGAATGGTTCACATGGAGACTCAACCATGTTAAGTGTTGATGTAATACAAAGTTTGAGATGTGAGATCCTAGAAGATTCACAAATATAATCTATAGTATAGGAGGAAATTGAAAGTGAACAGCCAGAAGAGGAAGAATTTATATCAACTATTGATCCCCAGTTAGCATAAAGTAAAAATAATGTCCATTGAGAAGGAGAAAACACAGACTTACTAAAAATGCTCACAGGGTATATTGCTTATAAAGTGAAAAAGAAAAAGCTAGCTACAACTTATGAATATGGCCATTCAACGAGTCACTACCAGTGGCGGCTCGTCACTTTAGAAGCTGGAGGGCGCAGCCTGTTTAATTAATAAATTATTTCTAAATAATATATTTAAAAGAAGACACAAATTTCGGAATATGTTTTGCTAAATATTCATTTAGTTAAACTCAAAAATTAATATCACAAACAACATGGAAAGATAAAAAATAAAAAAACTTCCCCCAAAGGACGTGGATGTGTTGTAGAAACTCTGCAGCTGTGTAATGTGCATAAATATATAGGTATGTATGTTTTCACTATGTTCCATACAAAATTCAAGACATGGCCTACCTAATGAATGCAATTCTCTTTTTTGATCAAGAGTTAATCTTGCAATATTCGTTGTCTTAAGCGCCTGATTTGAACTATTTATATTAAGTCTAGTTACAAAAAATATTAATACATATAACTCAAATAAACATCTTAAAATAACCCTACATAATATTATTATAAACACACACGCCACACACATCCTCAAGATGCAGGAGCACGCAGGATGACTGACAACAATTATTGCTGGTTCACGCTATACACATTTCACAAGCTTTCAACCTTAGGGCGCGTAAGGGAGTGCACCTTCAAAAGAAGAATAAGCAATGCTAGCTATAGCAGGAGGAGGACAACGGGTTAAGGGGAGGGAAGGTTTGGTTTCTCTATGTCAGGCGCTGACCGCCTCGCGCCCAACCGCATGCCATTTTAAAAACATTGCCTGCTATTACTTAAACCAAAAACATATTTTTCTTGAAACTATTATGGTAAGATAAAATTGTCGTGAGAGTGCGAATAATAACTTTAAAAGGAACTGGGGATTCGTGGGGTTGGGGGCGCGCGCCTCCGCGCCTTAGGGACGAGCCGCCCCTGGTCACTACCCTACAAAACAAATAGAATGGCTTTCGACAATATCAAGAGGAGGCCTGATGGAGCCAACAAGTGTGTGAGCTCGGATTATATTTAACATGGAAGAAGACTTCAATACATTTCATGGCGGTGGTTTGAATAAAGATTGCAATTAGATGAAAACACTAGTTAACTAACATCTTCAAGCTGAAATACATTGGCATAGATGAGTTGGCTATTTCATGTTATGTAAAAACGTGGACTTTTATCAGAATGAAGTCTTTGAATAAGAATTCTCAGAAAAGACCAATCCATAGGAAAAAGAAGTCTAATGGTGTTAGGAAGAAGTCAGAGAAACTTCAATTAGTTAACTCCAGTGAATTTAGCCAATGCTACATTATTGCTTAATACATTTTATTGTATACATGGCCTACATTATTTAGTCTGTTTTTAAGCTATAATTGAAAGAAATTGTATTATTTTTATTTGTGTTGTGAAACTTTCTATTAACTCCTCAAACATGCTCTTCATTGTTCAATTTTATTACAGTGACAGTATAATCTGTACAATTTAAATGTTAATTATTCCATCCAACTTAAAAAAAAGCATTAAGAAAAGTGGTAAAACAATGACAAAATGAAAGTTATGATCCAATTCCAATTTACTTTTAACCAAAATGTTAGTTGAGATGCAGCTATCAGGCAGTGTTATAGTAATGCACCAGCGCAGCCAGTGGGCACCGGGACTGGAGGGGGATATGTGTGTGGACCCTACCATGTATTCTAAGTACCGTGGATAGGCCAACAGACAGTGCATTGGGTTTTACCAGAAAATTAAAGGTTTTTGTGAATAATGATTACCAAACAAATAAGACAACATACAGATATTTTGTTTGATATTTTGTGGGATAAAGGTTTCAATGATAGTTGATTTTACTCAAACTATCTTACCTTAAAATATGAATATAATAAAATGCCTACTTTACAGGTTTTTTAGCTATACAAACTAAGTTTAATACACTTTATTAAAAGAGAATAATACAAAATTAGCTAAAAATAAAAAGTGATGAATTAAATAAACACCCAACAATTTTATATAGGCCTTTTCAGATGGATATTCATAATTAACAATAATCTCTGTTATTGCAGAACATTCACATACTATACTATAAAATAACGTTAACTTAAATATAATTACTATAGTAGGTATGAAAAAAACATAGTATAGAAATGTTCACATGGAAGCATTAAAACCAATAACCTAAGCACAATTGTAATGCTTGATTTTAGAATTTAGGACCTTGATGATGTAATAAAACAATGGCCCAAGTGTGAAAAAAATATATATATATATTTAGGCTTATATATACCATTCCTAAATTATTTTAGTTTTGTAATAATATAGGCCTAGGCCTAGTATTTATGTTAAAATTAACCAAGACCTTTAGTATGGGTTATTTTGACACAAAAATGCATTTACATTATTCCTCCTCCTGTCTGCATTGAGGTTCCCTAATCTAGTTAAGAGTTATAAACTCATTTCTAAATCATTCCGATCGAAAAAAGTTTAGCGGTCAGTTGATTCAACCCTGACATGAGGTAGTGGATGATACCGGGTCCTACCCTCTGTATTCTCAACTATGTTTTTAACAGTTTTGTGTTACCCAATGTGGCATCTAGTCCAGTGATAGCCAACCTCCAGGTTGAGACCCCCTTTGGGGTCATTGTATGGTGGTGTTGCAATATTTGAAGAGGTTACGGCATATTTATTATTTTATGTGGTCATAATTTTAGTAAAATGAAAAATTTAACTAGAAATAGAAAGGATAAAAATGGTGTGAATCTTTTTACCTGCGTAGGGTTCTTGGGTTAATTTTTTTAAGCACAGCATCTTGATATTAAGTTTAGTTCGTTATCTAAATCTGAAAGTAGCTTGCTGACTTAGGCCTATATCTCACAACTATGTTATATTCTGATTCTTTTATAGTTGGCTATTTGGGCACCTTTTAGAAACTAGACAAGAAGTGTATTAATCACAACTTATGAATGTGTGGAATGTCAGGCCTCCACGTTAAAATGTAGGTCCTCCATTTCATCTCACAACCACCCTATCATTACACATTAGTGTAAGTGTGTATAACCTGAACGGGTAGTAAGACGCGGTGCTAATAATATATAATATTTAGAAAATACAAACATATTTTGCGGTGAACAGTGATGATTATATATTATTATATTATATATGTATTGATAGTATTTATTAAAAGTGAGAGCTGCAGATCACATGACCTGAAGTCTGAATATGTGAACTGATATATAGTCGCATTTTCTAGCTGTCAGAAATGTAAATCTTAATATATTTTAATAACATGAAGAGTTTGTGTGTCTTGTCATGAGCATTGTGTGATATCTACCGCATGCAGCGCTCAGAAATTTAAACATTAGCAGCCTTGTGCACGAACATATGTGCACCTCAAAACAAGAGTTATTTTAAAATTAGATTTTTTTTTAAATAATTAAAAATTGGGTCAAAATAAATAAAATTAATTTTTTTCTGTCTGTTTGAAGCAAATAAAATTGTTGCCAGGAGTAACCACGCGATCCATTGTGCATGATTACCACAGGCAACGCCAAGTACTCTGCAAATTTATGATAAAATTGTGTTATAGCATCCCCAGGTCAGGTGCTGCAGTCAATGGGTTGGTAATTTTACCCGTTTCGCCACAGTTCCTCTCTATTCCCCTTAGCGTTTTGTCTGGATTCAAAAGTATCTGGTTGTTTAATGTAACAGCCTCCTATTCACATGAGTAGTGCTGCAGTAACTTGCTTATATCACATAAAAAAATACCCTGCTAATATGATAGCAATTGAATCCACAGAAGTTAGCATAGGATTGCAACAGTCTAGAGACAAAAATTAGGCTAAAAATTGCAAAAGTTTGGAAAACACTGAGCTGGTTCATAGCATTTATGTAATGGTACCTTTATTTTATTTTGTAATAGTATAATATTAATTTAAAAAGGGTGCAAGGATAATTGGAAAAATTAGAAAACATGTATAACTTATATAAGTTTACACACATCTCTACATTTAGGTACCAAGTTAGTCTATATCTGAAAGAAATACAAACCTAAGCCTGAGCAGTGGTATAATACAAGTGGAGCGATTAAGCCCAGTTGATATTCTTTTAACGAATGGTATATACAGTATAAAATGAAAACTACCTCTCCCACAGTAGTTTTTTAAAAGTTTTTATACATTTGCTATTAAAATATCTATTTTCTTTAAATGTAATCATTAATTTAAATCAATATCTGCCAGTTTTGTCTCAAGGTGCCACAGTACAGTAACTTATTATTGACTTCAGCATACACTAATGAAGCAGATAATAAAAAATATTGCTAGAATTTCAACAATGACCTCATATTATACATAATATAATTAGTAGATATGATATCTGATGCAACAGTACCTGAAGCTACTTAAGATCATTTATATTGCCCAAGCTTTGATAGTCATCTATTGTTAATTGTACAAGTGTGTGCTTTCTATGACCTAATGTATTAAGCACATTTATGAGTAGACATCATTTATGATAAGCCAATTAAAAACTAAGGAAAATATCACTTTAATTTAAAATATGCATGCATAAAGTTATGTTAACTGTGGTCATGGTGTTCATTGTTCATTTCATTGCATTAAAATGATAACTTTAGTTATTTTATTCAGCTTAAAATATTTTTAGCACTGTGTCCTACTAACCAGTTGGGTTATATAAGCTTAGGTACTAATTAAACTAATGGGATAGGAATTGGGTAGGTTTAATTTAGAGGAAGTGAACCTACATTTGTGTGGAGGGAGAGTGGGAAAACCATTTAGGAAAAACCTGCTTCAGTTCACCCAACCGAGATTTGAACCTCGATCTCCCCATCCTCTGCAGTCTAGCTCTAACCTAAATGAAACTAGTGTATTAGCAAACCACACCACCGAGACGGGTGCTTAAAAATCAATAATGTTAAGTGTTTTCTTTACTGACATACAAATGTAATTTTTATTTTTTAGTTATTTGAGGTATTTAACTTGCCGGAAAGGGCCTGTCAATTTTGCTGAGAAAGGTATTTTCACATACCATCCAGCGTTATTTTACATGTCATAATCAACATGAGACCGATGGCTTTACTTCCCTTCTAGTACTACAGATTATTATTGTTCAAGAAAAATCCATCAACCCCGACTGGGTTTTTTTTAGCCCACGAACAGTGGGCTATAAGGCAAAAACTTCCCCAAGACGATCGAGGTCAATGCCAAATGTAATTAGTAGGTACATAATTATGAAGTAGGCCTAATTTTACTTTTGTTCAAATTTTTTTTTTCCAAAAATAAATTGTTTGCATACTGGTTCCAATATGCCTAATCAGAGAAGCCTAGGATTCGAATCCTAGTATACCAATATTGTTTTGACATTTTCATCCTAATAAAATGAGTATATGACTGACTAAGCCCTAACCAAAGAAAAAGTTGGCAAAGAGATTTTTTTTTCTGCTCAGTTATTTTTAATAGTGTTTAAAAAGAGAGAGATTGAATACATTCAACTAATAATTTA
>JBCFYV010003508.1:13658684-13727467 GCA_039000515.1 Timema cristinae | reverse complement strand
TATTTCAGTCTTTGGATTATTAAACCTTAATATTACAGCTCTAGTTCTATCTTGGATATAGGGTTGTGCTGCAAACATTGTTTTATAGAGAAGCAAATGTTAGGTGCTGCCATCTGATATGTAAGCAAGCGTGATTAATTTGGTAGCACTCGCCACTCATGAACTGACAGCCTGGCATTTGTCGACATGTTTCCATTATAGCTCGATTAGGGGCAGTAGGCCTACTCTTATAGTATGTATTATTTGTGTGTTTGCAGGTTTGTTTTCTTTTATTAAATTTATTTTTATTTTATTAAACTTACATTGAACTAACAAATTGCACCTTGATTTAGGCCATGTTTTAAATACGGCGCTTGAAAATTTGCAAATGTTCTACCACCTCTACCCCCTTTTTTATAAAGCACCCCCCATTGTTTTCAACAATTCGGCACCCATGATTAACGGAATATCCAGATTAACTTTAAAAAACTAATTACCACTCACTTGAGGTGCTGGTGGGCACTTGCTCTAAATGTCGTGGTCTTGTTTGCTGTTGACAATGGGGTTCGAATCCCAGCCAGGTGTTCTGAGAGTGACTTTTCATAAATGGTTTCCCACTATTCCTCCACACAAATTTGGTTAATTTTTTCTAAACTCTACTTACTTCATCTCTACTATATTAATGTAATTAATTATGTAACTTATATCTTGGATGGAAACTAAGATGTGAAAAAAAATAATTACAGCTCAACTTTCAAGGCCATTTTAACAAGTCACTAGGTCATGACTTTATAGGCCTATGATGCATCCTCTAATGGCCATAAAAAATCCAAATATATGTTGAGGTAAAAGGTTTTCAAAATATCTTAAACTAGCAACAGCTCTTTCACTGCTACTACTTAAAAGAGTCATATTTAATAAACTGTGTTAACTCTAGTCCAGAGTTGATCAGCGGTTTTAATATTATTTTGTTGACTAGACTGCGAGGGTGCTTTGCATACTAAGCACCCTCAAAAATATTATCGGGGGTACTCGAAACCCCCCAATATTTCCCTCTTTAAAACCCTTTAAATATTTGGGCGCTAGTTTTTCTCTTTATAGGGGGAAATGTGTTTTTTTTTTCCCCTATGCCCCAATTTAAGAAAATGTTTGGGAAACATGCCCTTTGGGTTTGGGGTTTTGCACATCCTTATATTCAAGCAAGCATATTAAGTTGGTAACCTTGCCCAGAAACCGACATTTGGGAATTTCAACTTCTTCCAATTTTTGGGAATTATTGGTTGTTGGTTGGTTTTGCAAAACCTTTTTAAGGAAAATTTTTTGTAAAACTAATTAAAACAGGCTTTTAAAAAAAAATTTTTTTTGGGGGCAAACATTATTTTTTTTTACCCTTTTTAACCCCCCAAAACCCCCCTTTTTTTAGAGCATCCGACTTTTTTTATAATTTTTCACCTATGATTTAGTTGTGATATTTCTGTTGTTTTTGACAGCAAAACTAGTTTTCTTCTCAAATTTTTCTGAAACATTTTTCAGCATCCTTTTTTTTTTTCCCTCTCTCCTTCCCTTTTTTGGTGTCCTTGCGAAATTAGAGTGTCTTCACCCCAAACAAAGCAAAAGCTACACTTTTTAAATTTTTAACCCGGGGATTTATTCAACAATTATTTAAACACAATTTATAATGCTCGCTTGCGGCCTCAAATCATATTTTATGAAAAAAGGTAAATTTTCCTGATTTTTTTTTTTTCAATCTATTGACTGAGCACAGAATTTAAATGAATGACTCCCTTTAAATAGTACAATTTTCTTTAGGAGGTGACTGAGAGCTAGAAAATATTACTCGCTTTACTGTCATGTATTCTTATGTCAAATTGCGAGATCTGCAATTGATGTTACTTTCAATAGTTAGTATCAATACCATAAAATAACACTAATTAAATAATCAAATAGTAAAACGTTAACACTTTTGTTAGAAAAAAAATTGTTACCATGCCATTTATTAAAGGGAAATAGAAGCAAGACAGTTTTTTCAAAGTAAATTTTTAACATTATTATTGATATTAATGAATCAGCCGAAGCTACATCCATGCATTTTAGTAGGACAGTACCATCGATATCAGATTCTGAAATTGAAAATGACACCTGGGTTTGATTCCTGTTCCAGGTGTAATTTTTCAATTTTCAGATAGATATTATTATTGAGCAAACACTATTACAAAAATATCAAGGCTTAAGCACTGTGTTTTAAATCAACATGTATATAATATGAAAGGTTGCAGGCTCTACTTTCTTAAAATCACTAAATGGTTTAATTTACATGTAATACATCTATCGTGAATTATTAAAAACACATTATTAACTTTATGTACAGTAGGAAATTTATCGACAGGGAGCCTTCCCCTCTGGTAAGGTTAACAATAACTTCAAACTTGTAAATGAGGCATGTCCCATTTATATTATATATAATATAATATAAACCTAGGCCTGGAACACTTCTTCAAGAGGAGAAGATTAATCCTAATTTAAAAAATTTTTGTCATAGCAGGATGAAATTCAAACCAACCTGATGCTAGAGCTTACTGGCCAGAATAATACTAAAAAAATCAAAGTTATTGAATATATTGAGTGTATTTAATCCTTGGTAAACATTAGCAATTTGTCCCTTTAAAAAAATTGGGGTTGTGTTTAAAAAAAAAAATTATGTCACCAAAATGGAATCTAGGAAATAGAGGGGTGAACAGTGGGGGATTAAGGATCTGGAAGACGGAATGATCCCGAAACTTCTAGACTATTCTTGATGCAAAAAGGTGAATGTGCATGCTCTGTATCGGAACACAAGGTCCTCTGGTGCACCAAAACAATCAACAGAATTGGAGCTTGCTCGCGATGTCCAGGACCATGTGATAACAACTGAACCACACATGCTCGGGTTTGGAAAGATGTATATTCAGAGCTGCAGAATGTTTACAGAATCAGGAGCCCACGCAACCCCAAATCGCATGTGGACAGACATGCATGCCTGGCGAAGGCAAACTGTCACTACTTATGTTACTGATGGTGTGGCCTTTAGTAATATGAACAATGAACATTTTGGGTGTTTATTGAGCCATTCCACCATTGATTCAGGATGCCTTTCCGCAAAATGCGTTAAACGAGATGAGCACGGTATAGCGGCCCTGATAGATAGTAGCCTCGAAGAAATTGTTATGTAGCATACACTATAGTATATTTATATTTTATAAAGCCCCTTTCTATTAAAATTAGACTGTGCATACTCTGATGTTATCAATTGAACAAACCTATACAACAAAATTATTAAAGATAAAGATGTTTTTTCTGATTGCATTGTTTAATACACCTTTGTTCACAAGGACTAACACAGATGCAAATCTCTATTCTTAAATCTTGATATGATTTTAGAGCAAGTTAGGTATGAGGGGTTTGAAGCTTATTCTTTAAGTGTGGTCCAAGGTGCTAAAAGCTCTTGAACTCTTGTCATATACCTGGAAAAAAAAACATAGAAACCTTAAACCATTTCTCTAATGAAAATATAAACATTTGCACTCAGAGGTAAAGAACCAATACCTACTTTGTAACTGTTGTGTCGATTATTCTAATAAAGTTGAGTTGATATTCCAACAGCTTACGATTGTCCACTCATCACACACATCTATGACTTTGTAAAGACAATAGCTGGAGGATCATTGACAGCCGCTCAACAGCTTGTGGACGAGACAGGCAAATATCGCAGTGAACTGGTGTGGAGGTTGGCACCACGCACAGAGGTATTTCAAGATAGTTTTTTTATATAGGTGGATCAATTTTTTCTTTTCTTAACAAGTCAGGTACCTAACAAGTTTTTATAAAAAAGTATTTTTAAACTATGAAAGTTAAACTACAAAATATACATAAACTATAGCTTTTATGAAATGTGTGACTCAAAACATCGTCAGGATAAGGAAAGATTAAAATAAATAGTTCTGTAGCATAGTCTGCAGGGATTGGTTCACTTGGTCTATAGAACATTAAGGCATACTATTGGACTAAACTCTTTCAAAAGACAAAACTATAATTATCTTATTAATGCAAATATACTCAAACACAAATATTTTTAACACACAGGTTAAGTTCCAATTTATTCAGTAAATTTCAGCCAACCCTTAGTTGCAACATTGTTAATAATATAACAACAACAACCGCCACACAACCACAACAAACAACAGCAACCTAATTATTTATTTGTTTATTAGGTGATAACTAAGATAATTTAACAAACATCAATAAATCGTTATATTGAATAAAAAGGACAAGAAACAACCAAAGTAAATCTCATAAATTGAAAATGATTTCATTATTATTTATGGCATAACAAATATCCTGCTAATCACTGTCAGATGATTCTGGCTAAAGTGAAGTCAGCAGTCCTCCCCTTGGAGTGAAACTATCACATGATCTACTTCGCTCCTCATTTTAAAACTTCTCACCAAATAAAGGGTTTGTCTTTATTACAAAATTCATCCTAGGAGATCATTTTACATCCGGGAACAAAAATTTTTTGGGTTTGGAGGGTTCTTAGAAGCTCTACTTTTTATGGACAAACCCCATCTGATTGTTCTGTTATTTTACATGGGGGGGGGAAATGTGCATGAACGGGGGTTGCAGAGCAATTTGAGAAAAGGGGGGAGTTTAAAAACGGCGGGCCATCTATCTACAACCATGAACTGGGCGGGTTCCCTTTTGCACCTTTTTCCTCCTCAAAAACAAAAACCGCATTTAGGGGAAAAAACTAGATTTGGGGCTGAATCCACCTTTTTAAAAACGGATTTGAATTTTTAAACCCAAATTTTCCCCCTTCAAACCCAAAAATTTTAAATTAGAATTTTGGAAAAAATTATGAATAAGGGGAAAAAATTAAAAAGAATAATTACATTGGGAAAAAAGGAGCAAAATTTTAAACAGTTTTCCTTAAACCCCATTCATTAAAATATTAAATACATTCAGTTGTTTTTTAAATTACTGGTCGGTGTTTGGTTGTTAAGTTCATCAATCATTAAAATTTGTTTCAGAACCACCTTTTAAGCAGTATCAGAGCTCTAAAAAAAAAATTTCATTTAAATTTTTTTTAAAAAAGGGTTTTGGGAGCCCTTGGGAATCTGAAATTTTCTAAAACCCCCTCGAGTTTTGAATATCCATAAGGTTTTGAAGGAAAACAAAGGCACGGGTTAGTAAAACTCAGAAAATGAAAGGGGGTATACATTTTTAAACGGGTTTTTTGGATCTTTTCCCCCGGGTGCATTCAAAACACACACAATTTTTTCAAAGGTTTTGATATTCCAAAAGTACTTTCCCCTAGTATTTTTTTATTTTTTTAAATGATTTTAAAAAAATGATATAATTATTTTGAAAGGATGAAAATTTTTTTAAAAAAAAATTAAAGTAGAAAAAAAGCAAAACCCTCCCAAAACCTTTGGGCCATTTCTTTTAAATCTAAAATACGGGTTTAATTTAAAACTTTTTACTAAAAGCTTTGTTTAAAATTAAAAAATTCTTCTTTTAAATTTCATTTAAAGGGCACTACCCCCCTACAATGATTCATTTTTTTTTCTTTCTTAGGGAAAAAAGGCAAAGGATTTTGCAAAGGAAAATTTGAAAAATTTAAAAATCCCCTTTTAAAAAGGGTTTTGGGAAAAGAAAGAAAAATTTTCTTTACTTTTACTTGGATATACATCATGGTATCACAAGTTTTTTTTAAAAAATTTCTTTTTAAATTTTAGAATCTAAAAGATGTTTAAATCGTTTGGAATCATGGGCCCCTAACCTAAATAATGTACACTACACCTGAACTTTTAAATAATTATTTATAGTTACCTTTTGTAGTCTTGAGGAAAAAGTGCTCCCCCCTTTGGGGAAAACCCGGGTTTTTCGGGGGTTTCAAACCGGCCCAGGTCAACGGATTTTTTTTTTGAGCGTAAAAACCCCGGGGGCACAACTGCCTTCAGAGAAGAGGTAAAGCCGTCGGTCCATGTTGATTGTGTCCTGTAAAATAACCCGGGAAAGAAAGGGAAATACCTTTTTTGCCCAAAAATTTTTGGGTTCTTTTGCCCCTTGATCTAGAAATTCAATGTGCTGATATAATCAGTTTGTTTCAAAATTTTGCATGTTAAATTTTTTTTAAAATTTAAATAAAAAAATAAATATTTTATAAAAAATTGAAATTACTTTTAAAAATTTGGAATTTAACGGGCAAACCTAAGTTACGAGTTTACATTTTTTTGAATCATTTCCGTTAAAAGTTTTTTAAAAAATGAAAAATTTTAAAAAAATTTTCCCTTTCATTACAAATCCCCAAAGGTAGTTTTTATTAGGATTTTCTTTTTTGGGTATTGAAAGGTTTTCACTTTTTTACTAAGAACAAATGAAAAAAAGTAGCAACCCTTTGTCCCCCCAAAATTTTCACTATCATCAAAAGTGACAAGTTGTAAATTTTGAAAAATATCCCTAAAAACAAATCAGATAAGTAACACAAATAAGGAGAATATTCAAAAAAGGTTTTTTTAAAAGAGGTAGGGGCTACCACATTGCTCTAAAAGAAAAGGGGGTAAGTCCCCCCCTAGACGTTCTTTTTTACCTTTTCCCCACTTATCTGCGCATAGTTTAGGGCCCACCTGGCCAAGAAACTTTTTTTTAACAGTGTCAAAAAAAACCCCCCTTTGGTGGCGTAGTTGGCTAACCATTTGGTCGTTTTTGACTCGACTGTTTGAGAGACGGGGAAAAACGAAGTTCAAATCTGGGTCGGGTGAACTGGGGGGGGGGGGGGTTTTTTCCCAAAATTTTTCCACCCTCCCCTCCACGCAAATGGGGTTCATTTTCCTCTAATTTCCCCCTTTCCCCCAATTTCTAATCCATTAGCGTAATTATATTTAAAGTTATAACCCCCGAATGGGTATAAGATGCGGTGCTAAATATAAAAATTACATTTGGCCCCAAAACATCTCTTGTTGCTAACCTGGTAAACAGCGGGCCGAGGATACCCAACTTGTATATTGACGGGGCCCACTTTGCACCCCAAGTGCAGTTTTCAAAACCCCAGCTTAATTTCCCCGGGGCTATTTAAAAAATAATTTTATTATAAAAAATCTCTAAAAAAGGAAAAAACCTTGTTTCGTTTTTATGGGGAAATTTGTATTGTCTTGGAAAGAAATACAGGAAAGGGGAAGCAACACCCAAAAAGGGGACAACACAATTGGGGGTTTACAATGAACAAAAAAACCCACAGATTTCATTGACCAAGGAGCCCGGGAAGAAAATCGATTGTTAAAAGCACAATTTTTTCCCTTGGCCTGGGGTTTCTTTTTTATTGGAACCATAAAAAGGAAGAGTTAAATGCAAAACCCAAACCTTAAAACGATTTTTCTTTTAAAAAAGCCCGCCCATTACCTCCTTCCCCAAGGGTAAGCAGGTAAAGGTGAACTTTGTCTTCTTTCTTGTAAAGGCCATTTTTGGGTTATTTTTTTTCCCCTTTACATTTTTTATATCCTCCTTTTCTGTCCCTTTTCTTCCAAATTAATTTTTTTTTTAAGGTTTCCCCTATTTTTTTCTTTTTTTATTCTTTCAAAACTTTGTAGGCTTTTTCCCCTTTTCTCCCTCAAGAATATTTTTTTCTTTATCAAGGGACTAAGTTTTTTTAAACCCTTGACAACTTTTTTAACTAATATTAATTAAATAAGTTTTGATAAAACATCTAAGGTAAAAATACCATCAATTTATATTACTGCTGTGATATTATGTGGAATAAAAAATACAAAATCTTCTAATCATTTAAAAGTTTTGAAATACCCTTTAAAATTTCCAAATAATTTTGGACAAAATTAAAAAAATATCTATTTTCTCCTTCAAATTTAATAAATTAAAATAAACTTTGCTTTTTTGTTCAAGGGAGGGGTTTTGGGAAAATTTGGCGTTCTTATCACAAAAAAGTTTTTGCTTTGTCCTTTCACAACCCTAGGACCGGGTTTTTTAAAATCCGGGAAACAGGGGGCGATAGCAGATACCAAGGGGAAAAAAGGAAAATTGTATTCGAAAAGGGGGTACCTCAAAAAGGGATGGCATTAAAGATTTTTTTTTGATAATTTTCTTTCCATTTTTGAATAGGGGGGGGGGGTGGGGGGGGGGGGGGGGGGGGGCCCAAAATTTTTTAAAATTGATTTTTTTTTTTTATTTTTTTATGATTTTCCCCCTTAATTCTTTAAACCAAAACCACGCAACCCCCACTTGCAAGTTAACGGCCCTTTCCCTCTTTTTTTGTTTTTGTTAGTGACCCTGGCGATCTGGGGGTAAGGTGTCGGACATGTGTGCGAGGGTCCGGGGAAAAATTTTCCCCGGTCCCGGGGCACATTTTTAAACTGATTGCCCCCCCCTTTCCCTTTTCACCCGACAAACGTGTTTTAAATCACAACTTTGAATGTGGGGGAAAAGCCAGGCCCCCAAACCGGGTTGGGATCCCATTTTAAACTGTAGGTCCCTCAAATTTTCATCTCAAAAAAACTCCCCAAATTTACAATTAGCGAAAGTGCGAAAAACCCCCAAAAACAGAAATAATAATCCCTAAAAAAAATTAAAAAAATATATATTTTAATTATATAAAAAATAAAATAAAAAATAAAGGGAAAAATATTTGTTTTTTGAAATAGAGCCAATCAAAAAGCACAATCACTAAAAACTCTACCACTCAGTCCAATAAAAAAACAAGGGATCTTTTGCTCTTTCCCAATTTTTATTTCCCATTTGTAGATTACATTTCCCTTTTTTTGGGTACCCCCTTCACTTACATTCTTTTGGGTTTCCTTTTTTTTAGAAGTCCCCCAAAAGGGCCACCATCTCACCTCGACCCCCAACCCCTTTACACTTCCCTCAAGTTACCTTTTAGCGGGGACACAGACAAGGAGACACAAAAGCCTTAAAGGATTTTTAACACTTATTGACCTTGGACAGTGGGGACTGCCCAGTTTCAGTACTCAGTTTTTTAATTTAAGAAACCCGGGTGACCCAATCAAAAATTATAAAAATTTTAAAGGGGGAGAGCAAAAAGGGGCCCACCCAATTTTTTGGGGGGAGAAACTATCTCCCTAACCTTTCAAGGTTATTTTTTTAAAAGCCCCAATTTACATTTGATGGACAGCTTTTTCTTTTTCCCCCCCAAAAGGGAAAATTTGGGGTTAAAAAATTTTTAAATTTTGCAAGAAAAAAACTGTTTTACCTTTTGGGTTTGGGTTTTTAACCCCCAGGCCCTAAGGGGCTTTTTAGGTGAAGGGGTTTTTCCCCCCAAAACCACAGAGGGTTTGACCTCAAGGGTAACAAAAACTTCCTAATGAGATATTTTTTAAAACCCAAATCCCTTTAAAAAAGCAAACGCAGAGATTAAGTTTCCAAAAAGGGGGTGGTTTGAAACACAAATTTTTCAGGTAAAACCCACTAGAAATAAAAACCCCCCCAACCTCTCCCCCCAATTTCAATTTATAAATTTTTTCAGACAAGTAAGAAGGGAAAAATGCAGTCCCGAAATAAGATCGTTTGGGGGGGGTTTGGGTTTTTTGAGAAGGGTGGAAAAAGACTGCCACCTAAAACCCAGCTTTGTGGAAGCCAGCCCGATTGACACTATAGGGCAAAATCAATTTTTTTTGCTCTTTAGTAAATAATTTTTTTAAATTTTAACTTTTTTTAAAAAATTTCCTTCTTTTATACGTGTTTTTACTTTTTGACTTCACGTAGCAATCCCGGTTTAAAGGGGCCCCAATCTAAAAAAAATATATAGTGCCCAAACCCTTTTAACCTAAGTATATTTTTTGTCTGTGGCTGGGAAAACAATTAACTCCCCTCACTCAGAATAGGGGGATTATAGACTTTAATGAGCAAACTATATTAAATGGGGGTTTTTTTTTCAACTAACTTATTGGCACAAGGTCAATTTTTGCTGTGGGCCATTTGGGACAAAAAGTCTATCATCAGGGGTTCCCGGGTTTCATCAACTTTATTTTTGCGTTTAATTTGTTCTCATGTTTTATGTGTTAACTTTACACTAAAATTTAATTTCTGGATTACAATTTTAAAAAAGCGGGTATTGATTAAATTTTTAAACCCCCGTTTACAAAAGGTTAAAGAGCCCTTAAATAATTATTAAATTTAAATGGTCACAGTTGAACAATAATTGTGAAGTAATTTGTGAATGGTTTTTGTTTCATGTTTTTTAATTTCAACTCATCTTATTTGAATGTGAAGATTTTTGAAAAAATTGTTTTTGCCCAAATGAAAAGTTTTAAGGAGAGGGGCTCTTTTAATGTTATTCTGTGCTTGGGTGTGTTAATCAGCCAAAAAACCCAAAAAATGAAGGCATAACAAATAATTTAGTTTTTGCAAAGTGGGTGTTACTGTCAGGATAACCCCTGTTGTGTTGATGGAAAATTTTCTCAAAAAATAATAAAATACAAGTTTTACAGCTAAAAAAAGGAAAGGAATCCCCCCCCCCCCCTTGAAATATACTAAAAAAATTTGGGAATTTTCTAAAAAAGAAAAATTTAAAAATCCAGGGAAATTTAAATAAAACTCCTCAATTTAAAAAATTTTCTTTTTTATTTTTTTAAAAAAAAAAAAGCTTTTAGAACTAAAGGACTCCCGGGGGGTATAATATAAAGATGGGGGAAAATTAACACAACTTTTGCTGCAATGCCCTACAAAAATTTAAATACAGCCCAACACAAAAATAAAACCTAAAATTTTGAAGGTGTTTTATTAAAGAAAAAAAAAACCGAAATATACTTGGAAAGGGAAAAAAATTAACAACTTGACCCCCAAAATTTATTAGGGCCCTTTTGGAATTTCTTTTTTTTGGGGCTTAGGCACGCCAAAGTTTTTTTTTTAATTTTTTAATTTCCCCAAAGTTTTTTTTATTTGCATTTAAGAATACCAAACTTGTTAGTAGCCGAAAATTAATTTTTTAGTTGCACCTCACATATTTTTCTTAATCTAAAATTAATATCATAGCCCTTCCTTTTTTAAATTTAATGCCGAGAAAGTCTTTTTTTTAACACGATCATGCACTTGTAATCCGCCATGGGGGATTTTTTTTAAAATCGGTAACCATTAAACACAGATTCGGGCCCCCAACTAACACGGAAACCTACGCTTACCACCTTTTGCGACCTTTTAAAGGGGAGACATCCTTCTCCCTAGCTTGTTTTTACCCCCGAGTTTTTTTTAGACACCATAATGATTCAAAGCCAGCAAAGGTTTCACTTCTTTGCATGTTACAAAAAAATACATCCGTAGGTTAAGCCTATTTTTTTTAGTGAAAAAATGTTAGGCTCTTCCTTTCAAAAATAAGGATTTCCCAAAGGAAATTTTTAGAAGAGTGACAATTTTACTTTTAAATTTGGGGCCAATCAGTTTTGTCTATGATCAAAATTGCAGAGTTTGGGTTTTAGTTCATAAGGGAACCCTGAAAAAATCTTCAAATTTGGTGACAATTAAGTCTACAAGAAAAAACCTCCTCAAATTTCTGACGATTAAGTCTACAAGAACAACCTCCTCAATTGCGTGACAATTAAAAACTAAAAAGAACAACCTTTCCCCAAATTTCGGAAAGATTAAAATCTACAAGAACAACCCCCCCCTCAATTGCGACAATTAAGTCCCACAAGAACCAAACCCCCAATTTCGTACGGGTTAAAATCTACAAAAACAACCTCCTCAATTGCGTGACAATTAAGTCCCAACCCCAAAAACAACCCCCCAAAATTTCGTGAACAATTAATCTACAAGAACCCAAAAAAACACCCAACCCTTGGGTTAGCCCTTTTTCAGTTTGTAAAGTTTAGAACATTAATTCATGATTTAGAGATTCCCCAAACAAAAATTTACCTAAAGTAAAACCCCAAGAAATTTTCTCCATCAATTTCAGATGGGCTCATCATAGCGGGAGCAGAATTCAAACAGGGTTTTAGCACCAAAAATTTGCAAAACTTTCCCAAATTTCCCCTTTGCTCAACTAAAAATAAATGTCTGTAAAAACATAAAAAAATTAAAAGCAATTGCACTAAAGGTCCACAAGCATTTTTCAGCATCCCAAAAAGCAAAAGGCCATTAAAATTTAACCACTCCAATACATCCAAAAAAGTTTTTTATTTGTGTCCCAAAAAAATTTCAAGGTTAATTCAAAAGTCCCAAAACTTCAAAATCATGGGAGAGCTACCACACACATTTAAAATCAACACAACCATTTCTTTCCCCCTGGGGGTTTTTTTATTGTTTGGGCCCCGTGGGAATTTGACTGGTTTTTCAACATGGAAAACTAAAGTAGTCCTTAAATTTGCAATGAAGACCTTGTCCTTTGTTCCCGCCATTAACTCCCCATGTCCTTTGATTCGAAGATTGTCCCCCCTCCCCACTTCCCTTACACTCTATTTTCTTTTCCCCCTACTACTTTTTGAGTTTATAATTTTTTTAAAAAAAATATTGAAAAAAATTTTAAATGAATTTAAAAAAAAAGGGGCATAAAAAAAGTGTGTTTTTTAAAATTTATGTTTATTAAATAAAAAAAACAGACATGGTATTTTTTGAAAGGAATAACAAAAGGGAAAAATAAAAGGTGCAATTTAAAACCCAAAAAAAGAATAAAATTTAAATACAATCTGTGAATCAAAAAAGAACGTTATTAAAAATTTTATTAAATTTTTAACATCAGGGAAAAAAGTTTGGGTTTTTTGTACAAAGAAAAAAATGACAGGGAGTGTGGCGTGCGCATTCCCGGGGGGGCGAGCCCCTGCAAACCCCTAGCGCTTGTTCGCGCTTCGGCTCAGAGGGGGGTGAAAGCACCCCCCAAAGGGGTGATGATTAACGGCCTGACTTGGAAAAAAGCCAAAACCTCTCTCCGAATGGCTAGCTTGTCCCGGGAATCGTCGAACGATGGCACGCCCCACGATTCCCAAAAGGGAATCCCCCTGTGTGTTGTATAATCTTTAAATAAATTAAAACAAGTATCTTTCCATCCACGGCTTGATTATTACTTCTAATTAAGATCCTCAAATGGAACCTAGCACAGCACAATGGTAGCAGAGCTTTTGAACACAGTCGACTTGTTTGACCCATCAGATGATTTGCAAGTTGATGGTAGCAAGAATAATGGAAACAGACAACAAAGAAACAACGCGTGATAATTTGAAAAACCATCAGCCAAACCCAAGTATACACAAGCATGCAAGACGTCAAAAATTCCCCCCAGAAGTGGAAAGTGACCCCTTAGATGACGACTCGACAATCGGAGGGCCCCGCGCGAGGCAATATCGCTATCACCAGCCGGATCAACACGTTGCAGACCAGAACCACATGCAGATTGGAGCCGTTTAGGTGTTCACCAATATCCAGCCCAGGGCCATCAGACGAAGAGGCCAAACGGCCCATTCAACAAGCATCCCTACTCGGAAACAACGGGAAGTCGGCGGTTCCCCCATGAACGAGCGACCCCGAGAATGGATCAACAACAAGCACGACCTACAGGATCTACCAGTCAACATCACCACTAATAGCTAAGTACAGTCATCAAGTTCCAGCAACCATTCTCCAAAAATGTTTAATCCAGTGTGGGCACATTCGAGGGGGAGGTGTGGTAGATGGGAAACCCACCCATCTCAATCAGGGCTCACCAATAATAAATATAAAGAGTGATTTCCCCTTTTTTTTTAAGGTTAGATGATTTTTAATGGGAATCAAAATGATAAACTAACGTTCTAAGGGGCCAGTTGGACTTGACTACCTCTTTGAAATAAAACTGTTGAATGTTGGTCAAAATAGGTAAGAAAATTTTAAAAAAAATTTGATTTGGTGACGTAAGAAAAAAAGTTATACGTAGGAGTCAGGCCCCTTCTAACATTCACAAAACTACTATACACCAAGGTTTACCTTACTATAAACCATTGATGAGGTATTATTACTCTTAGAAACAGGCCCTTAGCGCATAGGGGGGAAAGCCACTAGGTAATAATACGACTAAAAGAAAACAAGGTCTAACGAAAGGTGTACGTTTCGTTTGACGCTGTTGCGAGGTCAAGGGGTCAATTGTCTAGTTTGCGCTACGCGTTAACATTGAGAACCTATTATTTAGGACATCACCTAGGCCAAATAGAGCAAGCCCCGGGCGTAGGTTAAAAGGGAAAAAGAAGGTAAGGGTCGAACATGTAGAGTGAATAGGGGACGCGTAGATGAGAAGAAGCCGAAACCAGGGAAAAATTTTCTCAAAATCCCATAGGAATAGTAGACTAGACTCTTACCCAATAGTTAATTCAAATCGCCGTCATCATGGATTTGGGGCCCAAACAGGTTGTTGAAAGATGAACTACAATACGAGATCATAATTCGTGGAGAAAAACCCCCTTAGATACGGTGGATGGGTTACGCAGCCAAAATCCTCCTACTATTAGACAGGGAAAGAGACTTAAACGGCCTCGATAGTAAAAACAGCCTTAATTCCTCCGCTATCAGACGAAGTTCCCATAGTAGAACGGAGGGTACATACCCTAAAGGAAGACCTAACTGGGCAAGACAGAATTACCCCGAGTCAAATAAAGAAATTTGAAACTACCTTGTTACATCTTTCGTCGAGACTAGAAAGGGCGACCATAAAACGATAGTATTCATAGAAGGAAAAGAGGCTGGTTTAAAATTTTTGTGAAAAAACTCAAAGCAAAGGTAAAGTCGCTTAGGGGCACCAAAAGGAGCCCACGCGTTCTAGTAACTGTACCGTGGTCGCATACTACACCGCCCCCCACTTAGTTCGCCTGGTTACTCCCCCTGTTTTCTCCCCGTCGGAGAACAAAATTCCCGGGGCCCCGGAAGGGCCCGAGTTTTTTTTTTTTTTGGGCCCAGTACGATCCGCTACACAAAAAACCCAAACCCTCTATCTAACGCCCGGGAAAGAAAAACCTTTTTGTTTAATAAATAAAAATGGGATGAATGAAAAAATCGCGTCCCGCGATCTTGATAAACTTGGCTGGTTCTTCAATCGCCCGTTTACCCCGTCCCCCCCCCCCCCCCCCTTTTACCCAAAGGGCCCAAGATTCATAGCGTTCTGCGCGGGGCCCCCAAAGAGGTTTCTGTTCCCGATTGGCCCAATATGTTATCAAATTTAAAGGCATTCTTTCCCAAACCCCCCCTTTTTTTTTCCTCGGAATTTCAAATGAAAAAAGGCAAAGTGTTTGACATGGAATAAATAAATTTTTTTGATGCCCCCTAGCCGTTAGAGGAACTAATACTCCCAAAAAAGGGTAAGTTGACATAATGTTTACGACCCTATTTTAGAGTTTTGCATCGTTAAAGGGTAGACTGTTTTAAAAATTTAAATTCTCCAGTATTTTTGAACAGTTTGGGCAGAAATAAATGAAAGTATTTTGGATACTTGTTGTATTTTAATGTTTTGATTAGAAATTTAGGCAATTTACTTTCAATATTTTTTTACAAAAAAATTTCGCAGGTTTTCCCAAATTTTTACCCTTTTGGGGGATTTTAAAGTTATTTTTGCTTGGGATTTTGTCATGTTAAAATGTTATGATTAAAAATTTAGGAAAATTTACTTTCAATATTTTTTATATATCAAAATTTCCCCGGTTTTACCAAAATAGCCTTTGGAGGACAAATTTTATTTGTTTTTAATTTTTGCCATGTTTTTAATGTTATGATTAAAATTTTTGGGAAATTTACTTTCAATATGTTTTATACTAATTCCGCGGGTTTTAAAAAAGTGGGTTTTTGGGGAAACCCTAAGTTTATAATTTAAATATTTGTTATGTTAATTGTTTTATTAGAAATTTATTTCAAGTAATTTTTCAATATGTTTATTTTTTTTGGGAATTCGGGGGTTTAAACAAAACGAAGGTATGCTAGTTTGGGAGAACAAAAGTTTTTAGTATTTTAAGTGTTTCAGGGATAAAAAAAATTTTTTTTGACTAGTTAATAAAGGAGTACCCTATTTTTTGATGACCAGAGCGAGAAAGGGAATCCCGCCAAGCTTAAATTCTAAATTTTATGTCTATTTTATATAAATATATTTTTTTTTATTTTTTTACATCTTGTTTATTTTTTTAAAAATTTTTTTGGCCCAAAGGCTTATATTTTTATCTCCCTGTTTTTGTTTTTGCGAGGGTCCCTCCCTTATTTTCAAGTTGTTTAAATAATCAAATAGGGAATATTTACTTAACTTGGGTGGTGGTCAAAAAGGATCCCTGTTTTTTAACTAAATAAATGCCTAAACCATTTAAGCTTGGTTGATTGGCCATTTCTGCTTAAACGGGGTTTTTTTAAAATTTATATTTATATTTATATCTTTTTGATCTTTGCATTTCATATTTTTGGGTTTGTTTGTTACAACCCTCGTTCTACCCAAATGGTTGGGACACCGTGGACATTTTCTGAAAAAATTTTGGGGCTTTTAAATCTCAAGTATACAACAAAACCCGAGGGGCCCTTTTAATTGCGGAGCTCGGGGGCCAAAGGGATGGGCCGTTAACCCCGAATCCACTGTTCGTAAAATTTGAGGCCCATGTTTTGTCTCGGGATTTTGGGTGGGGAAAAACCCTTTTTATTTTTTGAGGGTTTGTTTAAATAGTAATGTGCCCGGGCCCGGTGGTCGGTAAAATAGAAAACCCCCAAATGACCGGGTTTGAGGGGCGGGCCCCCATTGATGCCTTTTTTGGATCCCCAATTATCTTCGCAAAACCCACCTCTAACCATGTATTGTTCGGGTTCAGCGGTTTCAAAATGAAAGGGGAAACCCCTTTCCAAAAGGGAAGCCCAGTGATTTTTTTAAAATTCGAAATTCCTGTTTTTTTGTGATGGAAAAAAAATTAGTTTCCGCGTTTTTTCGCTTTCCCTGTTTGGAAGTAAACAAGGGCCAAATTAAATTTTAGTCTGGTTGGGGAAACCCGGGGAAAATATTAGTGTTATTTTCTGGGGAAAACTTCCCGGGTTCTTAACACACCTTATTTTCCGAGGGGGGGGGGGGAAGTCCAGGGGACCCCCTGGGTTTTCGTTTGGATAAAATTTTTTTAAATTTCTCTAGTTTTCTAGGAAAAGGAGGGAAGTTTATTTTCCCAAAAATTTCGTTGTACCGTTTCCAACTTCCATCAAGTTAATTTTTTTATTCTTTCTGTGTCAGAAGCAGCGAGACCCAATTTTTTAAAACTCAGGAGCGCCCAAATGAAAAAAATTATTCTGGGAAAATTTGTGTCCCCTTTTTCTTACTAGGGGGACTTTTTGTTTTTTCCCCAATTCCCGTTTCCCTTTTCAGAGTTTTTACCCCTTTGGCTTCCCAAAATTGGGGGATCACTTTTTGGGTAAAAACCGGGAATATTTTGGAAGCAACCTATTTACGGGTTCAAAACCCCTCCGCTTTAAAAACCCCCTTTTTAACCAAAGCAAAAAACGGCTTTGGTCATTTACTTTCTCAGACCCCCCCCGTGATTAAAGCCCTTATAATAGAAAAACCTATGGACATGAGGAGGAATTTAGTCGCGACCTATTCGAGTTAGATTTTTTGGTTTTAAGAAATTTAGGGCCCCCCGGGGGTTTACCCAATGTCCGGCGGGAAAACGTGTGACGTGTAACCTGGGGAGGGGTTAAATTTTCACGACGCTTTAATAAAAATTAATAAACCACCCCGGACCCCTTCCCCAGGGGTTTCGAATTTTTTTTTGGGTCAAATCAGGGTTTGCCGCTTTAGTCACACGGGGGGCTAACCCCAATCTTTCTTTTAATGCTGATTTTTCCCTGAGTACATCCGGGGTAGTAAACTAAAATTTGTAAACTTTTCCCAATAAAAATGTGTCCCCCATCTTTTGTTTTAGGGAATGGAAGAAAGGCATTATTATTGACAGATTTTTTTAAAACCCCTTCTCTAAAAATTTAAATTCTTTTTTTCTTGGAAAAAAAAAAGTTATATGTTGAAAAAAACTAGATGCGAGGTCATATTGGGAAATGGACTTTTTGTGGAACTAGGGGTATCTTAGATTTTAGGTTTTGGGGGATTTTTAAGGGTTTTGGGGTTTTAAATTTTCTCAGATTAAAGTGCCTTTGGGTGTCTATGTTTTACCCCCATGGGTGTAGTCATTTTAGGAACGGGGGAAGATCCGTTTAATTCCTTAATTAAGAATACTGGGTTTTGTAAATAACACCCTTTGGGGGGGAAAATTTGACTTTTCCCCCAAAGAAAAATTGTGTCAAGGACGAGTTTCCGGGTTTAGGTCGGGCCCCTTTATTCATGCCCCCCCCAAACCCAAAATGAAATTTTTTCGCGAGTTGTTTAGAGGACTTAGAACAAAAAGGGGGTGATTGGGCCATTAAATCCCCGTACCTATTCCGGATTTTTATTCCGAAAAAAAGGCAAGGCCCACGGGTTGATCGTAGATTTTTGGGGAAAGGGTAAAATAAAAAAAACCCAGTTTTGTCCCTCCCCCAAAAAGCCTAGTGTGGAGAGTGCTTTCCCAAAATCTAGGGGGCGCTAAAGGGGTTTTATACCCCCTCTTTGGGATTTGAATGCCATTTTTTTTACAAGGGCGCTCTCACAGAGCGGTAAAGAATTTAAACGGCTTTTTTTCCCCGGGGCAATTTACAAATTTTAATCGTGAAACCTTTGGGGCGCTAGTATCGGGGGCCCAGGCATTGGGCCGTGTTCGGGAAACCCACATCTTCTCAGATTTTTAAAATATAAGTTCGTCTTTAATCCCTTTTTAAAGGGAATCTGTGTTACAGTAATTCCCCTTGAGGGAACATTTTTGGAAAAAATTTAAAAATTGTACTGAGCCTTTTTGCGCCCTGGCGGGTTTGCCCTTTTAACCCCGCCCAAGGCCCACTTTGGGCCCAAGCCAATTTCTTTTCAAGTATTTTTGGGGTATATTTTTTTCCAATGGGAATTTGCGGTGAACCCAAAAAGGGTGAAACCCTTTTGGCGATTACCCCCCAACCCAAAAAAACCATAAAGGGGTTGTGAGGGTTTTTTTCGTTGGCATTTTTGCGCTTACTACGCACGCTTTCCCCCCGCATTTCTCTGAAAAATTGTTTTCCCCCCCTTAAATTACTTAAAAAAAAAGGTGCCCTAAATTTGCCCTGGGGGGGAGGAACAATTCGTGTTTTTAAAAATTTCCCCAAAGAAGGCAAACTGATCACCCCCAGGTTTTCCCAATGCCCCTTTTTTCACTTCCCATTCCTTCTTCATGTCGACGCTTCTTCTGTCGCCCTTGGGCGCGGTTTTGTTTTTCCCAGAAAAAACTGGGGAAACGGGTTTTTCGCCCCTTGGCCTTTGGGGAGAAAAACCCTTTGTCTCGGGCAAAAGACAGAAATATAGTGTTTTCCCGAGAAAGAATGCCCGTCATGTGTTGTGGGTTGAAAATTTCTCTAAAACTATTGGGAAACCGCGAATTGGGGAATATACATTTACAACATGGCGTTGCCCAGGGAAATGTGGGCGACACCCAAACATTTAGGAAAGAGGGGGATGGGGGGGGCTACGCCCTTTCGAAAAAAAAAAATTTCAGAAACCGATCATTTCCTTGGAAAGGGGGATAACGTAAATGTTTGAGGGCCTTTCGGGTTTGGGGGAAAAGATCTGGACCCCGATTGAGCCCCAAAAATATGAAAAGGGGGCCCTTTTAAATGAAAATTCATTCCATCCGGAGTCTTTTCATCTCGATTCGGATCTTAAAGGGAGTGATTTTCGTGGTGCTTAAAATAATAGATAAAAAAAAAATTAAGGGAGAGGTGGGGGTTCCTTATCTTTTTAAAAAAGGGAACTTCTTGGGGATATCTAGGGGGAAAGGGGAAAGGGGAAGGAAGATTGTTTGTCCCAATGTGGAACGCAAAATTTTTGTTGCGTTTTTTCCCCCAAAACCCTTTTTCTATTTTTTGGTTGGTCCCCTGGGTATACTTAAAAAAAAAAAAATTTAAATCGAAAAATTTCTGGGAGTTTTTTTGGGCCCCGGGGAAATTTTACAGAAAAAGGAAAAACTGCAAGTAAGCGTGTGAAGATTGCCAAAAAGCAAAACCGGCCGGAAACCCCGAAATTTTGGGGTTTTTGGGGGGCCCCGAGGGCCCCCCGAATTCCGGGGGGAAAAGGGGTTGTTCGTCGACTATGTTGGCCCCTCCCCCGTTCCTCCTTGGGAAAAAATCCTTGTAAAACCATTGTGTTGGATCCCTTTCCCTTTTAAAATTTGTGATTTTTTTAACCTTGAGGCTAAAAAGCAAGACCACGGGCCTAACGCGCCCCACTAACCGGGTGGGCGAAAATTTGGTCCCCCCCGAATTTAAAAGTGAGCGATTTTTGGGCCCCTGTTTTAGGTCTGCCACTTTCAAAGATTTGGTCCCTTTGGAGGGGGCCTTTAAAAACACTTAACCCACCAGCCCCCACTACCCTTTTTGCCTAACCACGGGGAAGTTTTTTCAATAGGAATCTTAAGGGGGCCCTTTTTCCTTTTTCCCAAACTCGGTTGATCAAGCTAGGGGGGATCGGGAAAATTGAGTTCTTAAATGTCCCCATTTAAAACCCCGTTTCATGAGCCAAACCCCAAACCCTCTCCTTTTTGGGGGTTCCGGGTAGAGAACTCAAAACCCCCTCTTTTTAAGGGAGGGAAAGTACCCCCTTTCTGGGCGGGGGGAGAAGTTTTCCATAAAGGGTGCCAAAAGGCCCTTTGAAGTTTAAAAAAAGGGCCCCTAAAAAGGTGGGCTGATAGGTATAAAACCTTTTTGGTGGCCCCCCGTTTCGGTTTTTTTTTGGAGACCTGGTCCTCAAAAAAAGTTATCCAAAAAAGCCCGCAAATTTTACAAAAAACTCAGCAAAAAATCAGTCCGAAGTGGGAAAAATCCCTGGCGGTTGGAGCGCTTCCCCACCCCTGTAACTGTACTGATTTTGTGATGTTGGTGACCCCTCGAACACCCCGGCGGGCCCCCGTATCCAAATTAAATCCGTGGCATCAAAAAAGGGCCTCATCCCCGGTCCAGGGAAGAGTCTGTGTGTGAGTCCGTGCTGTAAAAAATGTAAGTGTTAGTATGTAATTATTTATCATCTCCGGGAAAGCCCGCAGATTAAACAACAGAATAATTCCCCTTTTGTAAACTTAAGATTGTAAGAGGAATCTCCCAGTTGAACAATGTTAACTCCAAAAAAGGGTGATAACCCCCGGGAGACTCATGATCTTTGGATAATATCCCCTGTTTTTAGCAAGTTAAAAATTTCTAGAGAAATCTTTTCTACAGGTTATATAATGATTTTTTTTTTTTTTAAAATTTTGACATTGAATGCTAGGTTTTTTTTTTTGCTTGCGATTAAAGGTTTTTTATTATATCAGGGTTTTGGGAAAGGCTAGTGGGGGGGATAAAATTCTTGGGGGTGTTCGTTGGGTACTCCTTTTTTGTTTATTTTTCAGTGGGATCCTTTATCCCTCCTTAATTTCCCGTCGCGAGCCCAAAAAACAGAAGAAACCCGAAATGCCTTCTTTTGGTACAGCGCAGTTGCGGGGGGGGGGAGGACAGGCTGAAAGGCGGGGGAGCTCTTGCCAGATTACGGAGAGCGGGGTTTTGGCCCTGCTGATACTGAGATCAAGGAAGACGTCCTTGGGTCGCTTTTGTTTAAAAAACTTGGGCCACCCGAATTCCCGAGTACGGAAGAGGGTGCCTCGGGTAGGGGCGGAGGATTTGTACCGTGGGTCGCAAAATTAAAAAAAACCCCCACCACTTAGTTTGCCCTTTTCTACTCAACCCCCGTTTTTTAATGCCCCTTTTTGGGGAACAAAAATTCGAGGGCCGAAAGGGGAGCTTTTTTGACCAGGGACAAAAATTTCCCCCCCCCCTCACACAAACCAAAAAAAACTCTATCTAAGCCTGGAAAAACAAACCCGTTTTTTACCTCAAGATAGAAAGAACCCGGAATTTAAAACCCCGTGGGGCGATCCCGATAAACTTGGCTTTGGGCCCCAAAAGTCGTGTACTCGTCACCCCCCCCCCCCCCCTTATTTCCCCCACCAAAATTCATAGCGTTCGGGGCCCGGGCGCCCTTTAGGTCTTTTTGATCGCCCTTGGACCCCCCCCTATTATTCCCCAATTAAGGGTAATTTATTCCCAACCCCCCTTTTTTTCCTTTTGAATTCAATGAATAAAGGCGGGGGTTTCCCTGGAATAAAATCACTCTTTTTTATGCCCTTTGCCCGGGTTTGAGGAACAAACTCCCCAAAAATGTAAGTTTTACATAATGATGACGGCTAAATTAGAGGGAAATTTCTTTGTTTAAAAGGTGACTTAGGTTTTAAAAAAGATTCCTTTCCCGTATGTGAACATTTTTGCCCGACTAAAATTTGTTAAATTTGGATACTTGGGTTTTACTTTTTAAAGTTTTTGATTAAAAAATTTGGACAATTTACTTTCAATAAGTTTTTTATATCTAATTTTTTTTTTCCGGTTTTTCCAAAAAACCCTTTGGAGGGGCAAAAAATTAAATTTCTTTTTATTTGTCCCCGTTATAATGTTATGATTAGAAATTTTTGGACAATTTAAATTTTTAATATGTTTTTAATCTAATTTTGCAAAGGGTTTAAAAAAAAAAAAAGCCTTTTGGGGGGACAAAATTTTGTTTTCTTTTTAAAATTTGTCCCTGTTAAAATGTTTTTAAAATTAGGAAAAATTTTTTAAATTTACTTTTCAATAAAGTTTTTTTTAATCTAATTTCCGAGGTTTTTTAAAAAAAAATAGGTTTTGGGAAACTAATTTTTGTAATTTAAAATTTGTTATGCTTAAAATTTTTTGATTAGAAATTTTTATTTAAGTAACTTTTAAAAAGGGGGTTTTTTATATTGAAAATTTTGTGGGGAAAAAAACGAGGTATGCTAGTTTAGGAGGAAAATAAGTATGTACTTTAAGTATTGTCAATTTTAATATTGGTTTTTTTCTAGTTTTAAACAGGAGTATCTTGTTTTTAAAGACCAGAAACGAAATAAGAAAGGGGCCAAGCCCTTTAAATTTTTAAATATTAAAGTCATATTAAAAATTAAAAAAATTTTTTTTTTTTTTAAAAAATCTTGTTATATTGTTAAATTAAAATGGCCCCAAAGGCCCCTTTATTCTTGTTTTCTTTCCCGTTTTGGGTTTTTTGCCGAAGGGGGCCCTGCCTTAAATTTAAATTTTTTAAAAAATCTAATTTTGAATATTTACTTAAAATTGAGTTTGGGGGTCAAAAAGGATCCCCTGTGGGTTTTAAAAATAAATAAATCCCCAAAACCCTTTTTAAACATGGGTTGAAAACGAAAAGGGGCTATTCCCTCCGACTCAGAGGGGTCGGGGGGGAAAGAGAAACCCCCCGTGGAAAACAAAAAAACCCAAAAATGACAATCACCTATAAAATGATCCCATTTCAAATGGAAACCCCATAGGTTGTTTAAAACCGAATGTTTACGGTCCTTTAGTTTTAGTGAGAAAATGGGGAGTTCGTTTTTGGGGAGGGGTCAGCCCCCGGGATTTTTTAAAAAAAGAGTAAAAAGAACTTTAAAACCAAATTACCATTTTAAAAAAGATAAGGGGTTTTTTACAAGCGTTCTTTCCCCAAAATTTTTCAAGGAAGTTTTGGTTACGGTGGTTTGAGAAAAAAAATCAAATAACTGGCGCGATTGGGAGCAATTTCAAACATTATTCAAAGTTAATTTTTTTAAGACTAACTACCAAGAGTTATAGAAGAGGAGATTCCGGGAAGGATACAAAAACCCACGGAATCCGTACAGGAGTATGTAACTGAATTGCAAACTCTAATTAGAAGGCACGGGGGGTTCACGCCGGAACAGGAGCTGAACCGAATTTTTTCGCAACCTAAGGCCCGATATTAAAATAAGTTTAACTAGAACCCAGATACAGTCCATCCCTCAGTTAGTGAAAGAGGCCGCAAGTTTCGAATTGAGCCAACAAGAATAAAAAATTACAATAGACACTTTAGCGAAGAAATAAACTTAGAAGGAACCCAGTGTTGGCGGACGGCGTAACCAGGAAAACCGGCAATACCAAGAGGAGCCACGTTTGCACGAAGGGTGGAGAGGGAAACATTACATACAATCCAACAGTCAGACGCGATAGAAAAGGTAATATCTCCTCCCTAAAAACTCGAGAATGCTTCAATTGTTTTTCGACTACGCATTTGGTCCGTGACTGCCCTAATAGAAACCAAGGGGTAAGGAGCAAGGTAAAGGGAAGTTTTTTTTAAGTAGGCGTGGTCCGAACAACCGATCCACGCCGCTGAATCCACTCGCGAATCACAACCACGAGGGCGCGCTAAAGGGAGTGGAATATAAATATTGGCAAATAAATACAATCGCTCTTTTGGACACGGGCTCAGTTAGCAATATCATGTCTATAGAGTTCTATGAAAATCTAGAAAAAAACAAACTAAAGGGCTTACACCATGTGGACGTACGATGCGTCTTAGCGGACACTAGAACCTTAAAAGTTAAACAAAGAGCAAGGATAAATATCAAAATAGGCAGGTGGGGTGGCATATTTGGTTTCTGATTGTGGAATCCTTGGTGACACCGGTTATATTAGGACACGGATTCATGCGTGACGCAGGGATGAAAATTGATTTTGCTAATAATAAGGTGTGTTTTGAATTCGATAACCAGCTAGAGTTTGAATTAGAGCCCTTACCTGAACGGAGGGAGGTAACGGTAACGGTAGCGGTGGAGACTAAATCCACGGACGCTTTAATAAGGTGCTGAGTGAATATACGGACGTAATAAGTGAAAAAATAGGAAGGACCCATGTTCTCACCTTAGACATTGAACTCCTCGACAATTGCCAGTGCGTTCTAAACCGTACCACTATGCGCCACCAAATTGCAAGTACTTAGGCACCACATCCAAGAACTAATAAAAAAGGAAATTATTCAGACCCTCGAAAAGTCCGTATGCGTCCCCAGCCTTTCTCGTAACGAAGGAAAACAAGGAAAATAGGTGGTCATCGACTATAGGAATTGAACGCAAAGGTGAAGTTTGAAGCGACACCCTTACCAACTATCGAAATGGCCTTTCAATACTTGGGAGAGGCCAAGATTATATACGGTGTTGGATCTTAATAGGGCATACTACCAACTTCCCCTGTCGGAGGCATCCAAACCGTACACGGCGTTCATCACGCCCGTGGGGCTATTTGAATTCAATTTCTCCCATTCGGAATGTGCAATGGGGCACAATACTCTCAGCCGATTGATGAACACCATATTTGGGGACATACAATTCGAGTACGTATTTACGTATCTGGACGACCTTGTAATTTATTCTGCAAACGCCCAACAACATGAAAACATCTGAGAGAAGTGTTCAGAAGATTAAGGGAAGCAGGCCTAACCATCAATCCAAAGAAGTTAAGGGTGGCCGTGACGCAGATAGAGTACCTGGGCCACATAATTTCTTGTAAAGAGTAGCGGTCACCGGAACGCACGCGAGTGGTGCGAGACTTTCCCACCCCCAACAATACGAGGAAACTAGCCAGGTTTTTGGGCATGATCAATTTCTATGGAAGGTTCATACCCAATCTGGCGTCGATCGCCTCTCCTCTCTACCAGATAAAGAAAAATAAGGGAACATTTCTGTGGAACTCGCAAGCCGAAGAAGCGTTCCAGAGTTAAAAGGACTACTTTCGCGACCACCTATATTGAAATGGCGAACTTCCGGGAACCGTTTATTCTTCAAACGGACGCGTCGTCGTCGGGATTAGGGGCGGTATTGTGTCAACGCAGCAAAGAGGGGTTGCACACCGTAGCCTACGCCAGCCCGAACGCTGCACCAACACGAGAAAAATTATCCCACCTTCGAACTGGAAGCGTTGGGTATCATTTTTGGAGTGAACAAGTTCCGACAGTATTTAGAGCACAGGGAGTTCGAACTTCAAACGGATAACTCCGCCTTGTCTTGGCTATTGAATCATCCCAGGCAAATAGGAAAAATAGCTGGACACTCTTTAAAGGGTGTTTGAAAAACCAGGGAGGGAAAACCCCGGATCTAGGGAAAGATGCACGGTAAACGAGAAAAAGTCGAGTTACACCCCCGCAGAAGGAACGGGGAAAAAACGGGGGGGGAAGGGAAACCCCCCAACGGGGAATCGTTAGTGGAAAGTAGTATTAGCAGGGTTCCAGAACTGTTGTACCCTCAACACAAACCAATAAGCCGCCCCAAAAAACACGACAAATTATAACCAGTCTCGGCCCAAAGGGTGAGGCAGAAAAGTTTTTACAAAATCAAAGACGCTTATTGTTACTTTAAAACCGTCGAGAAGGGACCGGCGGGAAAAGGGTTTTGCGTGCCCGTTTCCCCAACCCCCGGGAAATCTTCGGGTTTTTCCACGTGTCTCCGGGGGGGCCCCCAACTTAGGAGGGGCAAAAAAGGTGAACAAGGTAAAGAAGAAACTTTTTTGGCCCAAGATGGAACAGGACATACGAGACAGAGTCCGAGCTTGTGGGGTTTCTGTTCGCGATCTAAACCTGCCCAGAATCGTGGGTTTACGGATTCTTGCCCTCGGACGGGGGCCCACAATTTCCTATGCAGAGGTTATTTTGTAGACCTGTTCGGTCCTTGCCAAGATCCGTGGGGGGCAATGTTATTTTATTGACTGATTAGACCCCTTTTTCAAAGTTGTCGGGCTTACCCGTTGAGGGCCCCCACGTCCGTTTTTCAATAGTCAAAGCCCTAAATGGGGAATTTTTTCAAGAACTTTGGTTTTCCGTGTTCCATGTGTTTGAAAGGGAAGCCAGTTCACCTCTCGTTTATTCAAAGATATGTGTTTTTTCCTAGGGGTTTATTAGACATTTCACCACTAGCCCATTTTACCCAAAAACCCGAACCACGGGGAAAACTTTTTTTAATAAAAAACCTTTAAAAGGGCAGCCTAATAGCTTATCACCATCAATTTCTTTAGAAAATGGGACCCACGTTACTTTGGTTACAATTGGCGTTCAACTCGGCAACCCACACCAGTCACAAAACTACCCGCTGAATTGTTATTGGTTATAAAACATTTGTCACCTATTAATCTGCACTGGGAGTTATTCCAGGGTTTTTAGAGGAAGAACCCCCCAAAAAAATGGGGGAAAAAAAGGGGGAAGTGGGTTTAACGAACTGAAAAAGTCGGAAAACCCTAGTCGACAAAGGGTTTACAACGCCCAAAGAGCACCCGTACCCTTTTAAAGTAGGAGACAAAGTAAGGTACGAGCTCCACACTTTAAAGAAAAGGCAGCAGAAGGAGTGGGGGCCCAAGTTAACCTATAGGTGGGTCAGAACAAATGGTAATGGGTTCAATTCTTAACACCCGTGATGTACTACTGGGGGCCCCCTCACCAAATTACCCGTCGCAGAGCCCACGTGTCGCAACTTTAAAACCCTTTTGAGTAGGCTTCTCCTCTCCACATGCCCCCCCCCCCTCCTTCCTTTTGGTGGGAGGGTTCTTTGAAGTGTAGGGAGGGTAGGGCCCCTTTATGTTTCCGGGGGGAATACCCTTCTCCAAAAGGGGAGGTTAAGACTCTGTTGGCCTAGGGTCTGTCCTTTAGGAGAGAGGGGGGTGTTAGTATCCCCCGCGGTTTTCTACGTGAAAAACGAGTAAAAAGAATGTGATTTGTTTCCCTGTAAATGGGTAACATTAAAATGAGTTGTTTCCGTAAAAACGGGTAACATAAAGTGAATTTTTTTCCCTGAAAACAGGTAACTTTAAAATGAATTTGTTTCCCCCGAAAACGGTAAAATAAAGTGGGGTTTTTTCCGTGAAAAAAGAAAAAAATAAAGTGGAAATTTTTTTTCCCTGAAAAGGGTAACATAAGTGATTTTTTGTCCAAAAAACAGGTAACATAAAAAAAATTTTTTTCCCCTAAAAAAAAAGGTAACATAAAAGTGATTCGTTTCAAAGAAAAGGGGGGAAAAAAAAGGGGAATTTATGTCTGTAAACAGAGGTAAAAAAAGGTGAATTTTGCCCGAAAGGGGAAAAAAAAGGATTTGTTTCCGTAAAAAAAGGTAAAAAAAAGGAATTTTGTTGAAAAAAGGGGTAACAAAAGGTAAAATTTTTGTCTGTAAAAAGGGAAAAATAAAAAAGGGTTTTATGTCGGTAAACAGGGTAACAAAAAAGTGTATTTTTGTCTGAAATGAAAAAATTTTGTGATATATTTCCCTTTTGTGACCGGCCGGTTTTAGGTAAAAAAAAAGTATTTGGGGGTAAAAAAGGTATTTAGGATGTAAAAAATGTTTTTTTGGGGGTTTTAAAAAAATGTATTTGGGAAAAATTTTAAAAAATGTATTTAGGTGCAAACAATTATTTGGGGTTTTAAAAATTATTTTTGGAGGTGAACAATGTAGTTAGGAGAATGTATTTTTATTTATTTATTTATTTTCCCCAAAATTCATTTTGGGTAAATCTTGTAAACGAAGTTTTTAAAATTTCCCCTTAATTTCTAGGTTTAAAGGTTAAATTCTAGCTTTAGTTTTAAAAATTGCCTTTTTATATTTAAGGGGTTTAAAATTTAAGTTCATTTGGAGAGTGCGGGAAAAAAAATGTTTAAAATGAAAGGATAAGCTAAGTTCACAGTTTTTGTTTTGGGTTTTTTTGTATAAAAGTTTGACTAAAAAAAAAGGGGAGGTTGTGGGCGTGCGCATGGGTGGCGAGCTCTGCAAACTCTAGCGTTGGTTTTTCGCGCTCGGCTCAGAGTGGGCCCCGACGCGACGGAGGGTGTGATGTTTTAAATTGGTGCAGCTTTTTGGGTCGTGATCTGAAATTCAAAACCCTGAAACGTGTCAAATTGTCAAAATTCGACTGAATTTGAAGGAAAAGGAGTTAACTTTCGATGATGACAATTTCCCCCCCCTTCAATGGAATAAAACTCGATGTTTGATTTATTCTGGAAGTGACGAATTGGTGGGAGTTTCCCCAAAACTTTCGAGATGTCAAACAGATGTTGAAGATGTGTTATAACTAATAGAACAGTGAAATTTATTGTTGTATCTTTCTGAACATTATTTGATCATTGATTCATTTTTGTTACACTGGATCATTCATTGTATCTCTATTAATTTTACTGTTATTGTTTGTACTATTTTTTTTTGTTTTAGTTTTGGAAAAAAAATGTTAAAAAAAAATTAGAAAATTGAATTAAAAAATTAAGGGGTAAATTAAGAGAATTTTTTAAAATTTTTTTTTCTTCCCCAAAATGATTAATAAAAAGAGGAAAAAAGAAAAATAATGATAAAAAAAAAAAATTTTCATTAGTCCTAAAAAATATAAAATATAAAAAATAACCTTCAAAAAAATTTTAATTTTTTTTTATAATTACCTATAACTTTTTTTTTTTTTGTTTCAATGGGAGAATTCTTTTTAAAATTTTTTAAAAATTATTTTCACTTTTTTCTTTATTATTGTATCCCCATGTGTTTAAAAACTTAAAAAACCCTTATTCAAAATTTTTAAAATTTTTTTTATCATTCTTTACCAATTTAAAACACCCCTTTTCATTTAAAACAAAATGTTTTTAAATTTTTTGTACATAATGTTTCAATTGGGGGCTTTTTTCCCTTTGATAATTGTATTCTGCTGTTGGGAATTTTGTTTGTAAAAATGTATTGGTTGGTTAACTTTTAAAAAGCCCCGCTAAAAAAAAAAAAAAAAAAAAATAAAAAAAGTGCAAAATAAAAACAAAAAATGGCCCTTTTTTCCTGTCTTTTACTTTTTTTTCAATGGTTAAAATCTGTATTTTTTTATAAGGCAAAAAGGCGTTTTTTTTGCTGTCCAAAATAAAATAAAAATTTTATGGGTTTCACTTTAAAGATCTAAGAAATTTGCTGTTTAAAAAAGAAATTAGATTAAATTTTAAAATTTTTTGATAAAAAATTGTCTAAAAACTTATATCAAATAAATTTTTTATTTGTAAAAAATACTTTTTATTTTTTTGTTTTAAACTTTGTAAAAAAATTTAGAAAAAGAAAAATTTTTATATTTTTTAAATTGAGACCCCAGTAAATATTATGTTTGATAAAACGAGTAGAAAAAAGAGTGTTGTTGTTTGGGGGGAAAAACCGTAAAAAATTATTTCACTTAAAAAAATTTAAATGTAAAATTTTTGCTTGGTAAAAAGGATTTAAACCCTGTTATGTATCTGTCAAGGGGGGCCCGGTGGTCTAGGGGTAAGGTGTCAGATTCTTGTGGCGGGGGGGTTCGACCTCGGCCCGGCAATTTTTTCTGATTCCAAAACCCCCTTCTAACCTCTGACAAGACATCTTTAATTTTGGGGGTGCCGGTCTTCCCCTGGTTCGGTTTCCCCGGGGTTTAAAATGTAGGCCTTCTTTTTTTCTCCAATACCCCCATTTCAATTTGCGTAAGGCGATAACCCGAAGGGGAAGACCCCCCGGTGTATTAAAATAATAATAAAAAAATAATGATATCTGTTAAAGGGAAGGAACTCTATATTTTGAAATACTATTTTCGTTTCAGTGTGCCAGTTGTTTTGCATGTCTTTGTCCAAAAACCCGAGGGGTCATGTGGTGCAGATTGTCTTAACAAGAATCCATTGGTACTTTCAACTTGACTCCTAAAGGATTGGGGAGTGCATCTGTAAAGTGCTGGCATGGAAACTGCCTTTGCTTTTTTCTGGAGGAGGTAAGTGTTGGTAATGTTAATGTAATTACCAACAACTAACACATTTACAATCAATATTTGGTTATTATATTTATAGTTATAAAGTAATAATTTACTACTCTTAGGTTATTATGATTTTAAGGTTATCTTTTTTTAGATCTGTTTGTTTTTCCAGCCTGTGACATAGGTCAGTTTTTTACTCAAGCCATATATTTCCACATTCAGCTTGCTAGGCATGTCATAGCTTCATATGCTTTATAATATAACTTAATACTGGGACAGGAACAACATCCAGTCCCCAGCTCATCAATGTGAAAGGGTGAACCCACATTTCACCAATGATACATTTTTCAGCCATGCCAATAATCAAACCCAGGACCCTTGGTTAAGTAGACAGCACATTACCGACTGAGCTAACCTGTCAGATTTTTAAGGCCATTTGACTTTCTTAAAGCAATATAACTGGAACTTTATAAGTTGTTTTTGATTTGCAAATGTTATATAATATAAAACAAATTATAAGCTCTTATTTGAATAGAATTTGAAAATTTTTGTGTTTGTTTAGTCATTTTGCTACACTAATTTGTAATTTATTTAGTTACACCATCACCAAACAAAAATACATTATACATTTGAGTGTTATTTAAAGTAAACCTTTTGTCTATTTGGTATATATAGAGTCTTGAGTTGATCCAACAACCTGAAAACATACTATCTTTCATTGCGTATCTTCCTTTTAAGTCCCAAAATCTCCAATACCTTAAATATTTAATCATTGTGTTAACAGTGTGAGTTAGCCACCCGAGGAATTTTCAAAGATAATCTCTAGTTAAAGAGTGGGTTGTATGAGCTAACTGCATTCTCATTACTTCTATGAGCCACCAATATTTAATTAATGACATCCATACTCAATCAAGGTCAGTATTTTTATAGTATTTATGACACATTTTTTGGCTAAAATAAATAAAATATTGCCTCAGTATGTACGTTTATTTTATTTTTCTATGCATAATGATATCAGCAATTATTGTATATGTCATAAGGGTGACTTGGCGGTCTAGGGGTAAGGTGTCAGATTCTGTGCTGGGAGTCCGGGGTTCAATCCTCGGTCCTGGCACAGATTTATCTGATTGCCAAACCTTTCCTTCACCTTGACAAGACGTGTATTAATCACAACTTGTGAATGTGGGGAATGCCAGGCCTCCACCGTGGTTCGGATTCCACATTAAACTGTAGGTCCTCCATTTAATCACCCTACCATTACATTTAGCGTAAGAGCGTATAACCCAACGGTAAGATGTGATAATAATAACAATAACAACACTAACAACACAATAACAACAATCATAACAATAACAACAACACAAAAAACAGAATTCAAGCAGACAGTTTTAAAATTAAAAGGTAAAGTCCTGTTCAAATTCTTAATGCCCATGACAAATATTCAAGAAATGTTGAGATTACCATGTTAGAAAATTGAACTAAATATAACCTACTAAAACACTATTGTATTTGTTTTGGTCAAACAAGTGTTTTATTATAAAAACTGCAAAAATACTGACCTTAACTCTCTTGTACCTCAAATATCTTGTTTAGATCTTTAAAAAATACATATAACAAATGAAGTTCTCATGTTGTCTTTCAAATATTAGATTGAAGTAGACCTGAAGAAAATGAAGATTTTTAAAAATCAAATACTTTGAGTTTTCTGGATATGAAGCTTTTAACAGGAGATTTGTCAAACTTATAAACCACTGGTATCAGTAGAGTAGAGATATTATTTGTTGGTTCATGAAGATAAATAACATGTTATAAAACCACTGTTATCAGTAGAGTAGAGAGATTATGTGTTGGTTCATGAAGACAACATGTTTTAAACCACTTATCAGTAGAGTAGAGATATGATGTGTTGGTTCTTGAAAATAAATAACATGTTTTAAACCACTGTTATCAGTAGAGTAGAGATATGATGTGTTGGTTCTTGAAGACAACATTTATAAACTACTGTTATCAATAGAGTAGAGAGACTATGGTTGTGGTTCATGATGACAACATGTTGTAAACCACTGTTATCAGTAGAGTAGAGAGATTATGTGTTGGTTCATGAAGACAACATGTTATAAACCACTGTTATCAGTAGAGTAGAGATATGATGTGTTGGTTCTTGAAGACATGTTATAAACACTGTTATCAATAGAGTAGAGAGACTATGTGTTGGTTCATGATGACAACATGTTATAAACCACTGTTATCAGTAAAGTAGAGAGATTATTTGTTGGTTCATGAAGACAACATGTTATAAACCACTGTTATCGTAGAGTAGAGATACTATGTGTTGGTTCTTGAAGACAAATAACATGCTATATCCTATTTTAACTCATCTTTGAGCATACACGAATCTCACTACTGTTACTATACTTTCTAGAGACAACTTATTTATTTAGTATTTCTTAGCATTTTATTCTTACCTCATCCGGGGACACTAATTAAATATTTTTAATACCAATTTACTTTGATTACTGTACAAAATTTATGAGACAAGGACACACATTTAGTTAAGTGTCTGTTCTTGTGTAGCAATTAATTTCATAGTCTTGGATAGTTTGCATAGTTCTTGGTTGATCTAATATATTTGTTTAACCTAAATTGTTTTGTAAATGTAAAATATCAAACAAAAGGGCGATATAATCAAATTTTAAAAGTATAGCTAAAAAAAAGTTACTATATCTACTTTCACGCCTTCATACTTTTAAGTCATGTTATCTGCAGAAGTCACTTTAGATAAATATCATCCATGCCTATAAAAGCACTCTAATAGTATAATAAAAATAAATTTTAGTCTTAAAAACATATGTTAGGATTTTCTAAAATGCCCTTTCAATAAAAATTTTGGAATGTTGTTACAAAGAGGACTTTTAAGGCCTTTATACTTTCCCATCTATGTGCACTGTTTTTCTTTAAGATTTTTCTTTCCTTCCATTTTTTGAACTTTGTGTGATTTGCTCTTTCAGGAGATTTTGTTGAATGTTTCACACTTTCTGCCAGAATTCTAACAAAACATTACATAACCTAGGTTAAGATCTAAACAATTAATGGCCGGTTTTTCTTTGAAAGACAACCATCAACTTCTGTTAAATGACATTAGTTTGATTTGTGTTTTCATTGATAAATATAGTCTGTGCATGCCCCTCTATTTGTTCTCAATCAATCTTCCATGCTTAAGAAATTATGTAACCCTAAAAGTTTTCCTTAAATAAGTAAAGGGTAATTAATTTGGATTATCAAGCAAGAAAAAATAATGGAGATATACCAACAATATGTCCCCTTTTTCATACATTTAGCCGAACTACACACTTTTACCCACTTCAATGGTCACATGGTCTATGGTTTCATACTTTCAATATATGAATTACCATTGACAAGGAGATTGGGGTTTGAATCCCTGTTGCTTGTACTGAGAGTGTTTTTTCTAAATACTTTTCCATTCTTTTTCGGCACAGATGCATTTACATTTATAAGATGGGAACAACAAATTTAGTGCATGTGTTGAATTTCAAGTGTCAAGCAATATTTTTGTTTGTAAGTCCTGAAAAAACATTTCTTTATTGTACATCCTAATGTATGTTGATATTAGTGTGCAAGTGCTGGTAATATTTTGTTTTCACAGGTGGATACAATCTTGCAAACACAGCTCGTTACTGGACCTACCTTACCTTTCCTACTTGACCAGAAAATACCTTCAGAAATACCTGAGCATAGGGTGAGTCTAGTTTAGTTTATTTATTTGAGGTGTATTTTAACGTGCCTTTTCTGAATCGGACTGATTATATTAGCACATGAAACTTTCTATGAGCGAGCGTGAAAGGGTCTACCAATTTTACTGTGATAGGTATTTTCACATACCTTCTAGGGTTGTACGAGTGGTTGTATGGACCATTTTGCAATAAAATAGTAACTACTGAAATTGATTACCTAGCTCTCTAATAAAAATTAAATTTAAATCAAGGGGGTTCTACCAAAAAATAAGTTTGTTTTCAAAATAAAAACTATTGTTTATAACGGCCTTACTGAAGAGCTTGCACAAAGATTACAGAATACATGCATTTGATTTATTTACAATCTTAAGTATCAGGACCACATTTCTAAATACTTTGACAAACTGAAGTGGCTACGATTAAATGAACAGCAGACACTACACTCCCTCAGTCTTCTACATAAGATATTACAGACTTCCTCATTGCAATACTTAGCATCAGCTTAATACACATTCTTAAAACTCCACCTTTTTAAGCATCGCAATCCACAAATTTGAAGCATATTCTTGTTAGTTTTCAATTGCAGCATCATGGGCATTGAATGCACTAGCCTCCCTTCCCCCCCTTCCCGCCCCACAGTAAGAGACTTGACTGGGTTGGCTCCTTTCAAAACCTCACTCAGGCGAAATATTATTTCTAGGTGAATCTAGTTTTTTTATGCTTTTAGACACATAAAAAAAGCAGTTTACATACAAATATTGGAATGGTTGTATGAATGAAGGAATAAATAGAGATAATCTAAATATTACATTTAAAATCTACTCAGTTACATTTACTATTGTTATTGTAAGCTTGTTTAGCACGATGAAAACAAATTTAGGGTGTTCGAAAATAAGGTTTTTAGAAAAACATTTGGTCCAAAAAAGGATGAGTAACGGAGGCTACATAATGATGAGTTGCATACCCATTACTCATCAAAATACCTTTTTAGGGATAACCATATTTCTTAGATTATGGTAGGCAAGACATGCAGTGTGAATGGAAGTTTCTAGAACCTTGTTCAGGGTACTTACTGACAAACCCAATGGGAAGAGACCATCGGGAAAACTTAGACACAGATGGAGGGATAACATTAGAATGGACCTGAAAGAAATAGGTTGTAATGAGGTGGACTGGATATATATAACTAGCTCAAGATAGAGATGGTTGGTGTACTTTTGTAAGTGTGGCATTGAACTTGTTCCTAATGCCTTAGAGTAAGTACTGGTAAGTAGTAATAAGATTGTTTCAACTGTATATTTATACCTTATGTTTTTGTCTCTAAACTTATGTAATGTTCTGACAGTACTTCACAAGTTATGGTCCTGACTTTGATCTGCACATAACTCCTGGATGTAGGAGAGACTTTAATACTAAGGAATACATTGAGGATGTCATCAAAATAATTCACAGTAAGCTATAATGACTACTTTACAAATTTTTAAACCTGCTGCATTTAGAAAGTATAATAAAAATAATATCTATTCTGCATGTATGTTTTCCTTGAAAATAAATCAAGTTTTTAGTATAAATGATGGATGGAATGGGTTTAACCAGGATTCAGAAACAAGAATAGCATGAAAGGACAGAGAAGAAAATAAGCTGTCGAATTCACGGGAAATGGCTTAGTAAAGACTGTGTATTTACATGGCCACGTGCAACGATAGCAGCTGGCTTTCAAGTACATTGTGAAGCATTATAACTGTTGAAGGAGTTGTAGAGGAAGCCAAGGTCACCAACATACATAGAACATAACTCACTAAAACATATTGTAGTTGGGCTATCTCGCCCTTGTAAAATATTATCCGCACACATACAAAAATATAAAAATAATTAAACCTATTATTATCATTGAGACTTGAGTTGAGCTTGTTAGCACACATCCCCATACACACATTTTAGGACTTAGCAAATTAATAACAATAACCAACACACACAATAATATATAAAATACCACACTAAAAACAAATGAAGCCATGGAAATAAAATAATAAAAATAATAATGAGGAAATTGATTTTTGAACTTAGTAAATTAATAATAATGAATAAAACACAGAACAATGAATCAAGTAACACACTAAAAACAAATAAAAATAAAAGAAGTTGAAATAAAAAAGGATAATAAAATAAAAATGAGAAGTAATAAATTGTATTTACAGATGATTCACTGTGCCCTGGGTCGTTCTTCCATGCAGTTTATGTGCAACTTGTGTGTTTAAGTCTTGACAACAATGCGTCCATCTAAAGTCCATACGTTTTGCAAACCAAATTTCTGTATAGCAGCTTGTAGTAAGATCATAAGCTCAGCAGTTTAGGTCTTCCCTTACAGTTATTCCTGACCCAGCAAGCTGTCGTTTCACACGGAAGACCTCACTTTGTTACCACACTCAAATATACATACATATATTGGCCTAATCTCCCTCCCTCTCTCTCTCTCTCTCTCTATATATATATTATATATATATATATATTAACTTTTATATATATAATATATATAATATATATATATATATATATATATATATATATACATACACAACCACACTCAAAATATACATACATATCTCTTATATATATATATATGTATATGTGTATATATATATATATATATTATATGCGTATATATATATATATATATATGTATATGTGTATTATATATGTATGTATAATTATATAAGTTAAAATATATTTACAGGTAGCCATAAAGTCTGGTACATAGGCAAATATACATGCTTATATATGTTTTTAATATATAAAAACATAAAATGTAATGTTAGGATAAACAAAAGTTACTATCGTTAAAACAGCTTTGTTTGGGGTGCTTTTTTTTTTGGCCTTTTAGTACATGTCCAAACTTTATGGCGCCCTGTATGTTGGGTCGAATCTACTATTTTCTGAATCTGAATCTTAATTTATCTATGAACCAAAATTTTAATATATATATATATATATATATATATATATATATATATATATTATATATATAGAGAGAGAGAGAGAGAGAGTCCAATATATGTATGTAGATTTTAAGTTGAATCTACTTTATTTAATACCTAAACACTTACTGGGATAGTATATAGGTACTGTATATAAATAATTGTGTTTAAGTGACAAGGGATATACAGTATATATATTTTGTATGTGACCCTCCTGATTATTGATACATGTAATTGATCATAAAATTATACATCACCTTAGCTCAATCGGTAGCGTGTCTGCCTACTGAGCTAAGGGTCCTGGTTTCGATTCCTGGTATGACTGAAAAATTTATTATTGATAAATCAACGGCTGAGGACTGGATGTTGTGCCTGTCCAAGTCTTAAGTTAGATTATAAGGCATATGAAGCTATAATAGTCCTAGCAATCCGGCAGTGGTAAATATATGACTTGCATAAAAAACTGACCCAAGCCCCAGGCTGAAAACAGTAATAGATGTAAATTAATCATAAATTACTGGTTGGTGTTCAGAGACCAATTTTACTCAAACCCTCAGTTAATTTTGGTTTGTCCTTTTTAAACATATTCACAGTCCCAAAATTTGATTTCAGTAATGAAAATTTATATTAAATAGTCCAACAGTTATAATATATGATTGTAATATGTTAATATTTGTCGTAAGAAATACAATCTATTGAAACACTACTAATTTTAACATAATCATATTGAGATACCTGGGGCCACATCTATATTCAAGAAAATAAAATTATATATGTTTTGTTTATGTAACATCATCTAACATATAGTGAATATTACTAAACAAACTCATTCCTTCTGATTTATGAACATTTAGAATCAAAATACATTTTTTCCCCAATATTTCATTCTGTGGTTGTTTCTTTTCAGAAAATTTGGATGATATGGTGTTTGTTACCGAGTGAGAATGATTAAACACCTAATTGAACTCTAAGCAACTAATAAGTAGGTCATGTGAAACCTATAAATGTTGAAATTTGCAATCATTAGCAAGATACATTAATTAGGCTAATCCAGTATGCATTTAATCGTTTCCACACAAAAGTTGAAATAATTCTGTTCTTGCAATACTTGTTGGCATTGTTATAGGCATTTTTATATTTAAATCCCTTTTCTAAAGTAAGTAAAAATAATTTTTTGCCCATGTTACATTGATTTTTGAGTAACATAAAGAAAGAAGTGACTAAAAAAAAACCTTTAAAGGACTTTTTATAACAATGGGAAATATAACGTGGGAATTTTATGAGCTACCGATCATCTGAGAAAAGGGTTTGGAACCACCGTTTTAAGTAAATCATAAATAATAGGGGTCCGGGAGTATTCAAATTTTTAATCCCCAATCAAGCTTTTAATTGTTACTCTGGCTCGACAGATTTATAGACGTGGCAATTTTGAGCTTTTTGTATAAGAATATTTGTCTTTGCTTTATTGTGTTTCCAGTGATGTATGACTCATTATTTACACTTCTTTTTACTTGTCTGGTTGGTGTTTGAGAAATGTGCAACTATGGTTAGGGAATAGAGTTGGAAGGGAGACGAAGAACTCGACAAAGTGATAGTTTGCAGCTATCTGACCATTGAAACAGTGTTAGCATCAGCAACTAAACAAACTGGTTTTTGAATGAAGGAAGGTATGAAACAGATAACGGTGGCGTAGAAAGGGAATCTCATACACCTAGATATACAAAAGTGGACAATATACACACCATTTACCCTTATATTGACTAACTATACTATGACTCTTTTTATGGTAAGTCTGCTACCACTCATGGTAAACGAAGTGTACATCTTAGAAATAATGCTTATACATTCTTCTCTGATAGGAGGGAATTGATTGGCCCTTTCTGGGAAAGTGTCAAAAGTCACAAACTAATAAATAGTTGCACTTCAGGTGGAAAAGGAGGAAAGTGGTGGCCATGGAGATTGAGTTTGTGAGGAGCATGTTAGCTATCGTGGAGAGAAACAGGATTAGGAATGAAGTTATCCAGGAAAGAAATGAGTACAAGAAGTACATGAGATAGTAGAGGAAGCAAGACTCATATGGTGTGGTCATGTGATGGGGATGGAAAAAATGAGAGAGATGAAGTGTAAGGGAAAAGACCGCAAGGGATACCATAAAAGAGATGGGAGGAGCAGATAACAGAAAGTGTGAAAGTGAGAGATGGAAGCATTTTACTGAACTGACCTGGCAGTACAAATTATTAGTTGTATAATTTATTATGCTCAATTTGTTTTTTTAATCTCAAAAAATAAGGTTATTTAAATTTTAAGCCATTTTATTTTTATTGTTCAAACATTAATGCCATTGTTGTTTTAAATATTTATTTCCTAATTTTAATAGATATTTGATTTTTATTTACATAGCTAAGTTTTAATATCGTACTTAGTGAACTCCAACTTGAATATGCTCGCAAGTTTTTTAATAAGTTCGTAAACAGACCCCTAGTAAATACTGGTAAATACTAATTGAAAATATGGTACTAGCATAAAATTAACCATGTGTTTTTTGTATGTGAACCTGAAACTAAAACTTTTTACCTCAATGTTCCAAGGCGGACTAAAAATATTTTCCAATTGTGTTGACTTCATATTCTGGGCAAGGCCAAAGTTTTGTTTATTTTAACGGTCAAGGTTTTCATACGTCTTGCAAATGGTGAATTACGGTGAGTAAATATTTGTTGGCTTTTCTGTAATTAGGGGTATGTGAAGTCTATTTTTTTCAATTTGAAGCAAACTCGAATAAAATATTAAAAATATTCTCAAGCTGAATCAAAGTAATAATATTTTTAACTGTTTTATGCTTTGAAAAAATATATTGTGCTTATTTATATGATTTTATGCACTGAAATCACTTCTAACTTTTACTGTACAATTATTTGAAAAATTTAATTTTAATTTTACAAATCAAGTTACTATTACAACATACAATTATATTACTTCAGATTATTTCATGTTATCATTAATTTGTAATGTATATATCACCTAAAAATGGCTATAATCGGACATAAATTTAATATTTTAGCTGTCAATATTTTTACTGGCGAAGCTTTGTAATTGTTGACGCTTGAATCATTTTTGAAGCAGAGCAAAGCTAATAATTTTTTTTTGAAGCCAAGACAAAGTTTTGCTCACCCCTATCTCTAATAATAGTATAAAAAAACATTGCTGGATTGAAAAAGTTTAGCAGTAATAAAAAAAAACCATTTAAATAAAATTCTAATATATATTCATATATATATTCTTTTAAGTAACTACTACAAAAAAAATTCCATGCTGTGAGCCTGCAAGGAAGCGGCCAACACTGTTAGTGATGATAGTGCCAACTTTGTAGATAAAGGGTGTCATATGGTCAGCATAATGAGCCCTCCGAGTGGTAATCCCAGTTTTCTAAACTGGACTGCCACTTCTTTATTCTAGTAGTTCCTCATTTGTCCTCAAGAGGGTGAGTTTGACCCCGTTCCAGATCCACTGATTTGAAAACACAAATAAATTCCGGAAGTGCTGGAGATTGAACCTGGAACCTAGATCTGTAGCCACCATAGCACACAAGCAGTCAAAAGTTTATCAATAAAACATACTTTTATAAAGAGAATGAATTTAATTTACTTTTTAGGAAATCTTTTTTTAACTTTTACAGTACTTATACCATATATGAATAAGTTAATGTGAAAGTGGAAAAAGGTTTTCTAATAACAATAGTTTAAGTTACATTTAAAATTGTATTTATAAAATGTTGCAAACTAATGATTTTACACTGTTACATCAAATTAAGTATCAGCTATCAATGTAATTCAATTATTTTAATGCAGTAATCAGAAAATATTTATACCTGACTGATTTAACTTTGTAATATTTTTTAAAAAGTAAATGATAAGAAGTGTTTTTTAAAATATTAATAAAGAATGCTTTTACTATGTGACTTGACTTTATTTTATTCCCGCTAGACTAGACCAATAAATGAGATCATTGTTAGGATAAAAATCCAATATTTTCTGATTTACAATGAAAGCTTTCTTCTTGGAATTCTAAAATAAGAATGTCTAACCTTTCCTATTTCCTTTTCATTTGCGCCTCAAATAAGGGCAGATCCAGGTGTTTAATGGGGATGGGTGGAGCCTCCTATGGGACCAGGCCAGGAGACTCTCCCTCAGGGAAATTATGACAGAAAAATCCTTGTTTATATTTTTTGTTAAATTAGGTGTTAATATAAATCAATTATTGAATGATTGACACATGAAGCAACTAGCAACATGACGGTTCAACTAATAGTGAACCTGCTTTGGTGGCTGCATGGTTTAAGGCACTTCTCTGCCGATGACAAGGCTATCAAGGTTCGAATCTCAGTCGGATGGTCTGTTGGTCGTTTCCCAAAATGTTTTCCCCAATCTCCCGTCATGCAAATGTGGGTGCATTTCCTATAAATATAACCTTACTCATCCCTAAACCATAATCATAATTAGTACTTTAAGTGCATAACCCAAACAGGCAGTATGGTGTGGTGTTAAAAAAACTAGTTAGTGACTATAAATATCGTAGATTTAATTGGTTTGATTTTTTAAATTATGAATAATACTAGCTAAAAAAAATCTTGAGGGGGGTCTTTGGACCTGCCCCTGGCCTCAATTATGATAGTTTATTTAGGTTCTGTGCAATACTTTATCTTTCTTCATAAGAGATAAATTGAATCAAAGTTTGTACAATATCATAAAATAACTATTATTTCTGTCCTTTAATTGTAAAACGACACCTGGACACAGGAATCGAACTCGGGACATTTGCTTAGTACGTGAATGCTCATGATATGTGGTACTCTTACAATTATAATAATTGTACAAGTGGCAGCATAAAGCCAGCTACCGGGACAAAGGTGGCTGCTACCTGATAGCTTGTAATCTTAATTAATCACACATTTGTGGCCAATGATTTATGAATGGCTCAATGTTTAGAGCACTGGTGTACTAGGCCAAAAGTTCTAGGTTCAATCCCCGTGTCCTAAGTGTAATTTTCAATTTAAAGAATATTATATCTAGATGTGGCTATAACTGTAATTAAGAACACTAATAGCTTTGCTATTTAATTCACAGGTAGGGAGGGAGGGACAAGAGGGAGGGAGATGGTGGTGATAGATAAGAATGTTTCTTCCTCTCTCTTAGGTATGATACATTCTCTTCTACTACCCCAAACACAAACATATACCACTTATCCTACATAGCTTTAAAACTTCCACACCACTCATATTATCACCATCACCCCAACTATTTTTGCTGGAGCCGTCTTCTGACGAATTGTCCTCCAAGTTAATGACAATACTCTAGGATACCTCATCAATTCTTTGCTTTGATTTCAAGTAGTCTTTATGCTTGTACATTGTGCTATAACCATTTCCTTTTCATCATTAATTAACATCTCCGCTAAGTTTAGACTGTTTACATTGAATGTAACTCTCTTATTAGGATTAATATAGTCCTTTACTAGGCCCAAATCAATTATATGGGGTTGAGATCGGAATGGTATGGGGGTAGACATAGAACAGAATGTCCATGCTATGCTAGTAGTGTATTTATACTATGTCTTAAATTGTGGTTTGTGCAGTCAAATAATGACTATAGTTCTGGTTTGAGCATAGTATTAATAAAGGGAATATTTTATTGCCTAAACCAGTTATTCTTAACTGGGGGGCCGCATAAGGTTTTTTGGATGCCTCTAGAAAATAATTTATGTTATTTGCTTATTACTGACGTCCACTATCTTAAATTTTACGTTTTTGGAATAAAGAATTCAATGATCGTAAGCATGTAAGTACAGTAGACTCGATTTTCTGGGGTAATGGAGGGGAAGCACAGAATATCGAAATCATGGATAGTACAAATAATCCCCATCTGTTTACCATCAGCATTCAAAATTTGATGCCCTTTGTTTCTACTAATTTATATGAAAAGGGATTTTCCACAATGGTAAGTATTAAAACAAAGTAGTGAAATCGACTCCTGCATGCAAATAGCATTAAGTAATGAAATTTAAACAAGAATAGCCAAATTATTGAAAAATGTTCAACAACTGAGCTCCCATTAAATACATTTAGGTAAGTTAGTTTATGTTTTTTTATTTGTTTGTTATTATAATAAGTAAATAAAGCCACTATTTCAGAATAAATCATGATTAATATATTAGTAAAAACTAGGTGACCGTGAAAATATTTTAGAATATTTAGGAGCCGTGAGTAATAAAAGGTTAAGAACCACTGACTAACGTAAGGGCGTAGTGAGCAGCCGTGTGGTGCTTATTGGTTTTTTTTCTTTAAAAAAAAACATTTTTATTCTATGAAAAATGGATATCAAACAAATTGATCCCCAACTTGCCACCTGACAATGTACCGCTTGTTGACTATGCACTCTACCACAACGTTAAATTAAACACACCACTGCTCTAAATTATATATTATGGTTTAAATTAGGAGGGCTAGCCAGCACACTTATCTTGAGTAGAAATTGTTAAGATAGAACACTAAACACACTTTCAAGGACAAGTTTTCAGTGTCACAGACAGCTTCATCAGGTGAAGAGAGTAGATTGATACTCTTGGTTGAACTGCAAGGTTGACTGTTTTTCAGTGATATCACTGTATAGATGGTAGTACATTGAATAAATAAATAGATATATATAAAAACTGTGTTATATGCTTTATTATTATTATTATTATTGTGACAGTGAATGTAATAATAAGTGAGCTGGTAGGAAGGAGAGGAATTACCTAAGGTTAAGGTTAGGGGCTTGTCTGGATTTGATATTTTGATGGCCCAGTTCCCAGCAAACTTTTTCTCTCCAGTCTCTCTTCTAATGATATAACCATCCGAGATTATTTCATTCCTTATCATGTCTCTTACTTTACTTTGAATCCATTGTCACATATGCAGCAGAAACATGGAATGCACATTGAATGTAAGAGAGAGTAGGAAAGTGGAGGCCATGGAAATGAAGTTTGTCAAGAGCATGTTAGCCGTCACGAGGAATATGAGTTAGTAGAGGAAGCAAGACTGAGATGGTATGGGCATTTAATGAGAATGGATGCTGAAGAAAATTTTGTAAATGAAGTAGTCAACTATCAAAATAACAACCCTCTCGAAGTAACAACCCTTTTTTTGGGAAACCGTGAAAAATGTGGGGGGAAAAAAAGGTAGAAAATTTAAGGAAATCTGCCGAAAAATATGTTTGTTGCACTTATCTTTGTGACCTACTAGTACTAGTATAGTTTGTTACTAATAACTGGGGTAAGGTATAAAAATATACACCCCCCTGGCCCCATCAGTGCCAGCCAATAGCACTCGACTCTGTCTTGCTTGTGGGTGGGGGTGAACAATGTTTCCTGCGTGCGCGACTGTCGTTACATCATGCGCCAGGCTTGTTTTTACCATTGTTATTTCGATTTGGTTAAGTTTTTGGTTTGATTTTGTGAACGATTTTTGATCACCCATGTATTTTTTTTATTTATTACAAACTTATAATTTCAACAAAATGAGTGGAAAAAGGATCTTCTTGACATCCATTGAGAAGTACGAGATCATCCAGGAAGTGGATGAGAAGAAGATTACAAAGACAGAGATTGCGTGGCGGCATAGCATCTCGAAGTCGACACTTTTCACGATTCCCAAAATGAGAGACAAAATTGTGAATGCATTGCAGAAGGAAAGCCAAAAATGTGAAGGGTGTGACGCATGCGAATCTGGAGTGGTTCAGTCAGCATAGAGCGCAAAACGTGCCTATAAATGGACCGATGATGCAGAGGAAGGTCGATGAATTTGCCCTGAGGTTAGGGTATAAAAAACTTAAGTGTTCAAGTGGGTGGCTAGAGCGTTTCAAAGTGTGTCACAGAATATCCAGCCACAAGGTCGTCAGTGAAAGCGCATTGGTCAACCCAACACGGGTGAGGGAGTGGACGCCCTTGATCCGAAACATTCTTAGGCGCTATCAGCCTCAAGATTTATACAACGCTGACAAGCTGGGGATGTTCTACCTCCTCATGCCAGATCACACTCTTGCTGTGAAAGGGAATAAGTGCAAGGGTGCGAAAAAGAACAAGGAGCGCCTCATCATCCTTCTGTGCTGCAAATGGACTGCAGTGATAAGATGAAGCCCCTCATGATTGGGAAGTTCAAGAAACCCTGGGGTTTCAAGGGAAGCATTCTGCCTTGTGACTATGATTTTAATAAGAAGGCATGGATGACCTCAGCGGTATTCACGTAGTGGCTTCGATTCGAAGATTGACACCACAAGTAGAAAAATTGTGCTTTTCGACAAACTCAGGAACATCGAGCTGGTGTTTTCTGCCAAAGAACCCACCAGCATGCTTCAACCCCTGGAGCGAGGGATAATCCAGCAAGTGAAGATGAAGTTCCGCGAGATGCTTGTGCAGAGTATGGTGTGGAATCTCGACATGGGCAAGGTCATAAAGTGGGACATGTTCATGGCCATGGAAGGAATCGTCGCCAGTTGGAGGGCTACGAGACTGGCGGTAATCAACAACTGCTTCCGACACACCCACTTTGTCCTATCAGTTGATGAAGAGGCTGCCCGTCCATGTGCTTCCCACTGCTGCCAGTGCCGAAGACCCAGACGACCCGCTGCCAGTGGATGCCAATTCCCAGCCAGGCCCCTCCAAAGAACCACAGTCTGGCCCATAAACAGCACCTTCGTCTGCACCCGACTTTCACTTGGCTGTTCGACGAGGAAACTTGACAGAGATTAGCCCCAGAATGCACGTATGAGGAGTACATAGCAGCAGACGATGACATCACAGTTTGGGGCACCCTCGACGACCTGATATAATCAGGGAGCAGGAGTCTAGCGATAAAGAGGCAGAGGAAGAAATGGAAGAAGAGCCTGAAGACATCCCACGACGTAAATGTCCTGAAAGCTGGGGACGTCTACTCAAGAGCACTTAAGTGCCAGGGCGCTAGCGAAGAGCTGTGGTCAAAGTTCTATAATGTGAAAGACTTTGTCGAGCAAACTGACACTAAGAAGAAGCAGGCCTCCATAATGGACTTCAAGAAATAGGTAGATTTTTTTAACGTGTCGTCTAAAAATGACAATTTTTACGTATGAGGATCGGGGGTGGAACAAAATTGGTTTAATTTCCAATAATGACCCTTTTCCAGGGAATCTTGAAAGGTCGTGGAATCGAGAGTTGACTGTAGATAAAAGACTGCAAGGGAGGCCAAGAAAGAGATGGGAAGAGCAGATAACAAAAAGTGTTCAAGTGAGAGGATGGAGGAATATTACTAAAGTGACCTGGCCATAAGCTAGAAAGAGTTGATTATGATGATTCTGTCTGTCACATTCTAAATACCTCTCAGGAACCTCATCTCTGCTGCCTGCAATCTACTTAAATCTCTTCGTCCATATCGAGGTCTCAGAGCCACATGTCAATATTGGATGATAATATGCTAAATATAACAAAGTTTTGGCCTCTTTTAGTATATTCCATCGCCAGATTATATCCTTAACCACACTGTAGAATTGTCCACTCTTCCACATCCTTTGCCCTATTTCCTCCTGAATCTTACAGTTTGTGGTAATCTTGCTTACTAGATAGGAGAAATCTTCCACCTTTTCGAGTTCCTTTCCATCGATTTGTATTTCTAGCCACTTTCGTTATCTTGCTTTTTTCCATGTTCATGTCCAATCCATATATTTCCATCGCCCCCGCTCATTTAACTAGTTCTCTCTCAAAATCTTCTTCCCATCCCTCCCAGGTGATGACAATGGCCATGTATGCCATCACCTTCAGTTACCCTGTGATCCTGGATTTGAGCGATAATTTCATCCAATCACAATATTAAAATGATTGGTGATAAAACTCTTCCCTGTCCTAATCCTGTTTATGTTTGGAACCAATCAGTGTTTTTATCTATTCTTATGCAATTTTCACTTTTTTTTTACATCTATTACTGTTTCCAGCTTGTAGCCTGGTCACTTTATTTTATTAACTCATATTTTTCCAATAAAAGCTTACTAGGCCTACTGTAGCTTCATATGCCCTATAATCTAATATAAGACTAGGACAAGCACAACATCCAGTCCCCAGCCATTAATTTATCAATGTGAAAGGGTAAACCCTATTTCCAAAGATGATTTGGCCATTCTGAGCATTGAACCCAGGACCCTTAGCTGAGTAGGCAGACACGCCACCGACACAACATAAATATTCCTGATTTGTTCCACAATCCCTTCACCAACTCAATTTTCTTAAACCCAACCATATACTTTCTCTTAGTACTTTTTCATGTCAATGAAGGCCATCATTGCATCTTTAACATATTCCCATCTTTTTTCAATGATGTTTCAGGACAAAGATCACATAACGGTAGATCTTTCCTTGCTGTTTGTATACTCTAAGTGGGTCATATTACACAAGAAACAGAACAAGTGTCACTCCCCAACAGGGGATTTTTTTTATGTTGCATCAAATGCAGTTTCTTTTAATTATAGGCGATGGAAATTCCCTTCATGAAGCCGCCATAACTTCTTTATCCATTGCCAGCATTAAGCATTCCTTCTGCAAACTGTGTTTGTCTCATGTGTTTATAAATATATTGTGATTCATATTTTTTACATTTCAAATTCTAACGTATTAACCTTAATTTTTTGATTCATCACTAATTTCAATTTGTTTTCATATACCAAACCTCGCATTCAAAATGTGCAATTTATTTATATACTGTAATGTGATGCATTTGGAAAAAAAACAACAATCTTATGTAACTTGCATTATACAATAGTATCAATTTGCCAGAACATTACAAATAAAGAACACAACATAGTTTTTTCAACACTTGCATTTATTTAAATTAGAGTATTACATTTTTAGACAGCTTAAATAATTATTGAAATTATATGAAACACACAAATTCAAATATTTTATATCACTCCATCTTTCAAGAAATATATATTATTAACAACTATAGGCACAAAATCGGAATCTTACACTGCAAGGCAACTAATTTAAAATGGAATATTTAGTAGGTCTGAATTGAAAACTAAATTATTTTTTTATTAACACATTTCAATTATTTTCCAAGACTTTTTTTCCACAACTACTTTTCTTAAATGGGCTATTCAAACATAGATGTCTCAACATAGATTTCACATTTTAATTTTTAACTTTTACTTACAAGTTATCTCTTGATATGTCAGTCTGAGTGAATTTATTAAACTTACAAAAATAAAATTAAACTTTATAGCGGCATTAAAAAAGCTAGCAACCTTTCCTAAACTCTTGCATTAGTACCACGAGTAGGGAAATGGACCACTCAACCTTGGCATGGAAATATTTACAAAGATAAAATAGTTGCTGCCTAGTAGAACACGGAAAATTAATTTTCACACATGTTTATTAAAAAATAAATTTACAATACTTGATTAGTTCTTTTAGTGTTCTAGTAGCTGAGAAGCAAACACAAAACCGTTGTGGTTAAATTTGTGCAGATCTGGAAAGCAGTCACATTACAATCATCTAAAAGTAAAGCATTTGAAATATGATAGCCAAATTATTTACTGTAAATAAGTATGAGCTAAAGAGATTATTCAAAATAATTTATAAATATTCGCATCAATTGAACTCCAGAAAAGATGCCAACCATTGAGATATCTTCTGAAGCTTATGTTGTCAAAGTATAGCGGTTTAAATCAGGGAGTTCAGCCTTTTGGTGAGTCACAAACTGAGAACCACAAGCATTAAAATTAAAAGCACAGCTTTGGTTTTCAGGTGACACACAAGCAATTATACATATCACAAGTTTAATTGGTAGAGGAGATTTGAAGTATCAGACTTAGTTAACTGCAGCGGTCAATGCCACTACAGTGAAGCGCAGGTTTTCAGGGTCATGCTCAATGTACTTCTTGCACACCTCTGCAGCATCCTGGAACACACAACACATTCCTTATTAACTTATGCTATGAGCAGCAAGAATGAAGGGCTAAGGCCTAGAATTGGGGTACACAAGATAGAGGAAGCTAGGATCCCCCTTTGACAAATATTATGGAGTTCAGTTATTTTTAAGGCTAGCCACATAACATTTTTGCCTACATATTTTGTTTGAAAATTTGATACTAGTGAATCTCCTCCTCAATTTCCAAAACTATGAACAGTAGACTTAAAATCTTCCCTTATATTTTATTTAAAAATATAATATTCTTGATCCCTGATATATTTAAATTTATTTGACAGTAAGATTAGCTAAACTTAATCAAAACAAAAAAAGTATCTTGGACCTATAAATAATTTTGCTAGTTTTGTTATATTTAGAACAGGAAATGAACATGTGGCTTTTATGATGAAATGACGTTCACAGTTCACACTTTACATTATTGCCATGGGACAAAGAGGTAATGGCTATGTCTTGGAAAAAATCGACCGTTCCTGCCCAATCCCCCGACCTACCCAAGAGGGAGAAAAAGGATACCTTCTTCCAAATATATTAAAATGTACCTTAAGAGTGAAAAAAGTTTTGCTCAAAGAGATATATATTCGCATTCAATGTCCATTTCCTGTGTTTGATCTTTATGTTATTCCTTTTACATGTCCCTATTTAAGTGTCCTATCATTTTTAAACTATTTCCTTTTTCTCCCTTGTGTGTTTTTAGGCTTTTATTAAGAAACTTGTGTTGCACATTTTACACTCTCCCAGATGAGTTCCGATAGAATGAAACCCAGGGCGGGAACAATAGTTTCTTCAAAAGGCAGCATTACGTCTTTGTCCAATGGTAGCAATGTTAAGTGTGTTCTTAAACTTATTCTCATTGTAAAAGCCATATTGTGTTGGTTCCCTTTTTATATGTTTCGATTGAGGATCTGCGAGAATTAATTCATATTTCAGTAGATCAACAGATACTCAAGCTCGGGCTCAAGAGATTTATGGGTTTGCAATTTGGAGCTTCTTGATAAAGGTTATATCTTCACCTTGAGTGGTGTGTCTGATAACAGTGTACGAATAATAAAAAGTTTGAATATCTTTTTAATATCAATGTCTAAATTTTTTGTATTCAAACTTTGAATATTCAATTCTGAAATTCCAAATTATAGGTGCATTTTTAAATATTTAAACACAGATATTGGTTAGACACTTTCACCACAAATTATAAATTAAACAATGATTTGAAGTGATGCGTACTTATTTCAGTTATTTTAATTATTATTCACTTTATTTATTTGTTTGTTCATTAAAACCAAATAGAACTATCCTTTGTCAAGAAATCACAAGATTTCATCTAGTTAACCACCATCTTAATTGTTAGTGTGTGTGTTAAGACAAGTCTAAAACTCCAAAATTGTTGTACAAGTCATACAATACTTAATCCCCTCCTAGTTTCAGGTTTTTTTTTCGGTCCCCCACCATAGATATATTGGCCTGAATATTTGAAAATTTGATTGAGCAGCCATGTTTAGTGCTTTAAAATTTCCCCCTCATATTTTATTAAGTCTTGAAATTTCACAGAGTAAGACATTGGGGTAAGTTAAAAAATGGCGCCCTTTAAAAGGCTTAAAAATTGCATTTTTAAAGAAAACCTAAGCCAAACTTCAGGCATTTAGGTTACATTTAGGTAAAACTTACAAAGACATGCAATGTAGTAAAATTTAAGAGCAGAAAAATGGTTCCAGTTCCAAGTTTCGAGATCTTTTAGTTCCCAAAATATTTAAGTTTTTGTAAACATCAAAATACATCAAATTTGGCGTCGGCCATGTTTGAAAGGGGGCTGTACCGGAAAAATGGGTAGGAGTAAAATAAAACTTTTTCTAACTACTGGAACATTTGTGCAAAATAATTTAAAAAAAAAATTGTTATGCAACCAAATAATTTTTGTCTAGGTGATTTGATTTGGAATGACCCTGACATCAACAAGAACCAATGACAGCCAAAGCCTGGATACTGTATAGCCGGGTGGCTTTTAAGTGATTGTGCCTCTTTTTTTAAAAGAGGCATGTTGTTAAACATCAGCTAATGATCACAGTACCTTCTTTACAGGCCGAGTATGAACAGAGCCATGTTTCTATGAAATGACAACTCAGGGATATCTCCTGCTGCCATTCCCCCTTAATTGATCCCACATTTGTAGCCACCTATCTCCCCACGTCCATCACTAACCACTGAGCTATCCAGGAGTCTTACTGTGCCCAAGGTCATTCTTCATTCATAATTTAAGGCAGTCAGAGTATTGGCGTACTGAACCAAAGCTCCCGGGTTTGATTCTCATGTCCCAAGTGATATTATTAAATTTAAAGAATATGATAGATGCGGTTATAACCGTAACTAGCCAAAATAATAGCTTTGCTATTTAATCCATCATTAAAAACAACTGTGTTAAAAAAGATTTGTGGTGAGTATTAAAAGGAAGAAAAATGTTAATTTTACTAAAGTGAATAAAAGTTGCATTTTTTTTAGTGAAATGATGGTAAAATTCCAGAAATTTGACAAAATTCCCTAATGTTTACCTGTGTTTTAGCTCGCTGAACACCCTTACTCTAAAATTACTCAATGAAACACTGCCTACCTCTAACAAAGTGTCTGGAGAGGTAGATCCATGATTGATTGGAGACGACTTACGGCCATCTGAAACAAAATAAAGTCGGATGAAGAGTGTCTCCAATTAAAGAGTTTAGGGCTTTTGAAATGTTTTAATTTCTCACCTTTTATAAAGATTGGTAATGTCATGTAGTGTTGTGGCAAAATGATTACATTTGGTTAAAATTCAACACGTTTACCTAAATTTGAATGGATTGAATTTCAAGTTGGAAAAATATGATATTTGCTTTTTATTTATTTGCATATTTCAAGTTTCAATTCACATTTGAAACTGTGATCTTTGCATAACATTATATTCTATATTGCATCATCCATGCATCTTTAAAAGATAAGAATAGGCAACTACCCTCAGTACAACCGATTGAGGTTCAAAACCTATTCTTGTCTTCAGTAATCAAGCCTATTGCGAGAGTGACACCTTAGACCGTGCAGCCACCAAAGTAAAATAAATGTTAAGCTAAATTAAAAATATTAATAACCGCTAAATAATAATATTTAGCACCGCGTCTTACTACCTGTTCGGGTTATACGCTTTAAGTACTAATTACGTTAATGGATTTAGGAATTGGGAAGGTTGAATTAGAGGAAGTGAACCCGCATTTGCGTGGAGGGAGAGTGGAAAACCATTTAGGAAAAACCACCCCATTTCACCCGACAGAGATTCGAACCTTAATCTCCCCGTTCTCAGCAGTCGAGCTCAACACTACTAGCGCGTTAGCTCACTACGCCACAGAGGCGGGTAATAACCGCTAAACTAAAGATTGTGAGTCATGGCTCCCTCTCGCACAGAAATCAGGAGAAAGGAGTAGCTTGCCAAGGTCAACTATTTATAGCCATGAGCCTGTCTGTTGTTAGTAACCAAACAAAGAGTAAAGATTACAGGGGTGTTCAATTAAATAACCTTTTAATCAATTCTAGAAAACATTAAAGGGGCTTCAAACAGATGTTTCAAACATAGATAATATTTAACAAACCTAGGAAACATTTAAGGAGTATCATGCCTAGATAATCTTTAAAATGTTTAAAAATGTGGTGGGCTAATGGCTAAATTTTTTAATAAAGGAAATTGATAAAACTAAAGAAAAAGGAAAAATAAACTATTAATAGTAAATTTGATGAAAGCCCACCTAGGGAAAGGGGAAAATGTGGGAAGAATCCAATGCACAAGGGTGACATCTTCTTCCTTTCTTCTGTCTTCTATAGGAAAAGTAGTCACACACATTTTAACACAAATATAATAATATACAAATATTATTATATTTGTGTTAAAATGTGTGCGTGACTACTTCTACTATAGAAAACAGAAGAAAGGAAGAAGATGTCGCCTTTGTGCATTGGATTCTTCCCACATTTTCCCATCAAATTTACTCTTAGTAGTTTATTTTCTTTATTCTATCAATTTCTTACTATAAAAATGTATCTTTATGTTATAAGACTAAACTTTAAAGTGTTTCAAACTTGCAACATTTAAGGGTTTCATAACTAAAGAATATTTAAGAGGTTTGAAACCTAGATAACCTTTAAGGTGTTTTGGACCTAAAGAAAATTTAAGGTGTTTCAAACCTAGAAAGCATCTAAGGTGATAAAATAAAGAACATTTAAAATTAAAGAGGTTTCAAACCTCAACAGCATTTAAGAGGGTTGAAAAATATCTTTGTTTTTGCACTCTTCCAATTTAAATATAAAACTTTATTAAAAAAAAATTAACTAATAAAAATATTTAATTAAAATTAATTATTTGATTTGTATTATTCAATATTTGTTCAAGATGTTGCTATTTGTTTAACAGAAACCTTTCACACACCCCTATTTATATTATTATGCACGATATTTATCTCATGCAGAGGGATGAAATTTTAAATTAATTAAAAACAGGTTAGAAATAAATAAAATGAAGAGATTTATTTTGTGTCTGTTTGATGCTAGTGGTAACCAGGCAATGCCGGGTACTTCTGCTAGTAAGAAATATTGAAAATATGTTACCTAGTTCATAGAGGCTTCCTTCCTTTTCCACAAATGCAACAAAATGAAAGAAAACTGGTTCATTCTCGTCTGGTGCCTGTAAATACACAAACAAATTTATTTATATTCAACATTATTCTTGTATAGTTTCATTTTACCATCTTAGATTAATTGGCCACACTTTTTCCCTCAAATACGAGCTCTAAGGCCATTTTGAACAGCCTTAGGTACTACCAAACAAATTTGGCACCTTAGAAACGGTGTAAGGTATGTAGTTACTTGATATATAAATGAACCTTGTCAATCTAGCCTCAATCATAATGATGAAGCTATAACTTAAGAGCAAAAACTTTCTCCCAAATAAAATGTTCAAACCTTCAACTCAAGAGCGATTTTTTTTTAAGAGTACACCATGTTTAAGCTAATTTTTTTTAAAAACTAGTTATGTGTGTTATACCTCACATGGTATGTGCCCCACGATTGTTAATTTAACAGCTGGTTAAAAATGTCTATACAAATACCTCTTCTTTACATCACAATTACTAGCGCACATCGAAATAGTGTTTTCTGCAATCACCATCACACACACTTTGGCTGTCATCTCTCTCAACAGACAAGTCACTTCTCTAAGCGAGTTTTTAACATATATTAAACTGCAGTTACTTTTTTTGCCATAGTGTTTATGTTGATTATAGTTGTTAATACATAGTGAGTAGGTATGGTACCCTAGAATCCTTAAGGATATTAATGATTCGAGGACTCTAGAAGATTTCAGATTAAAGATTCCAACTCTTAAAAAATTGTTTTTCAATTCAAATTGGTTTTAAAGCTCTAATACTGCTTAATGGTGGTTCAAACCCAACTACAATTATAGGATGAACTTGACAGCCAGGCCACGGACCAGTAATTTTAAAACTTAACTGAATGTATGAATATCATAATGAATGGATTATAAGAAAGAATGATAACATTTTGTTACCATTTATATTTTCTCTATAAGGAAATCTGCTTTTCGTTTTATGAGGTAATTGTATTATATTTGAAAGAAGGTACAGGAAAGGTGGATAGAAACATATAAAAGGAACAAACACAATATGGCTTTTACAATGAAAGGATGAACACAGTTCACTCGACATTGCTGCCATTGGACAAAGAGGTAATGGCTGTCTTTATGAAAATTGATTGTTACCGCCAAATCTGCCTACCTAGGTTTCATTCTATCAGAACTCATAAGGAGGGAGTGTTAAACATACAACACAACTTCCTAAAAGAGGAAACCAAAACACATACAAGGAAGGAAAAAGCAAATTGTTTTTAAGAAACCAAACACATAAAAATGAGAAAAAGTAAAATTGTAAAGAATGATAGGACACTTAGATAGGAACATTTAAAATATTTATTTATATTCCTCTTCAAGGTGATAACAATTTAGTTGCTGGTTATAGTTGTGGCATTATTGTAGCTTTTTATTTGAAATAAATCTCATTTGATTTGGAATCTAAGACTCAAATATTTTAAAAATTATAATGTTTTAAGTATCTACCTGGGAAAAAAATTAATAAATATCATCCAAGCATTATATAATTTCTTTGAAAACATTTGGGTCGAATAAACTGATATTCATTTGGCCAGCTGACAAATCTTGGAACAAAAATAGCTTTATAAATGTATTTTAATCGTGTCATTCTCAATGAGTATCTTTTCTTAACTCCATACCAAAAGTAAAAAAAAAAATCTATATCATTGTAATATGTATTAAATGAAGTACATTAAAGATTTGATAGAAGCATAGATGATATTTGATAATGATATTTAGCACCGCGTCTTACTACCCGTTCGGGTTATATGCTTTAAGTACTAACTACGCTAATGGATTAGGAATTGGGAAGGTTGTATTAAAGGAAGTGAACCCGCATTTGCGTGGAGGGAGAGTGGAAAACCATTTAGGAAAAACCACCCCCAGTTCACCCGACCGAGATTCGAACCTCAATCTCCCCGTACTCAGCAGTCGAGCTCAACACGACAAGCGCGTTAGCCAACTACGCCACTGAGGCGGGTTCCAGGAGTCATAAGATCGGACCTAAGTTTTATTAGTTATACTTAGTAAAACCATTTGTATATTTTCCTATTGTGCCTCAAAAGTTTTACAAGTCAAATGGAAAAAGATATATATGTAAGATCCACTTTTTTTTAAGTTTGGGACCACATAAAACCTTTGAGCCATCATAATCTTGAGGTCGGAAATGTCCATGATTACCATAATTTCTTTAGCCTATGAGAAAGTAAAAAGGCTAATATTTTTAATCAATATTCTAAATAATATGTACAGTAAAATTAAATATTTTAAAAACAAAAATAGGTCTGTATTCAATTATATAGATATACTATTAATAACTAATGTTCATCTATATTTTCAGGTTCAGATTATAAACTAATTTGTTTTTGAATACAATTATGAGCTATTTATTCAATGTGAACAGTTAGTAAGATATTTTCAATTAATGAGTTATAAAATTAATATTCAATTATGTGCCCACCACGCGCAACGAATACATTTTAAAAATTGGTTTGAATCAATAAGTATTTTCCTGCTCCTACGGTCAACTACAATACCTACTACCTTTCAAAAGGGGTGGGGGTTGAACTAAGCAAGAGAGAGGAAAGGAATAAGTGCACTGGTCTCACAACACAGCTCTCACATACACACACAAGAATCTCAGCCCATGGACGTTTTAAAATTACAAGAGGTATGTGGATTTCTGTTTGACTATTCTAACGCATTAAATACTGATGCTTAAATTGTACACCTACCACGCTCAGGCGAATACAATGATTCCTATTTATGATTTAAAATAGTGTGAACATAATTTTAAAGCTTCACAATATTAGAATAAATGTTTTGTCTCGTCACTTCTAAAACAATTGTGGCAACGCTGTAAACGGAAGACCCTCGTAAATTGCTAAAAGGTACAAGTAGTTCCCGATAGCCCTACAAGTAGCGTTACACTAAGGTTACCAAACTATTTCAACTTTTAATTTTCCAAATAAACTTTTAAAGCTTAGTATTAAACCAATAAGTTATAAATGAGGAGCTAAAACAGGGAGAAAAATATTACCGAACATTGTGATTTCTTTTTTTTCCAATTTAATACTTACATCCATATTAATCTTGTTAAAGAAATTATTCATTAAAAAAAACACTAAATAAAAATTCGAATCCAAGAAGATTTAAGTAAGATTAGTTCTGCTTTATATGGTAAGATTCAATTTTGAATATTTAACTTAATTAGGTCATTATAAGCAAAATAGTGCAAGGCTGAAAATGTGATAGTTTTCATTGTATAGTTTAATTAGTATGATTAGTAAAAGTTATACAGAGTTTTCGTTCTAGATAATATAAATCCCTTTTCATTAGTGAAAACTGATTTCAAATCCATGAAACGATATTGTCACAATCTTTTATTTTGTAATACCATGTTTTTATGGATGAACGAGCGTTGACCGACCCCTTGATAAAGCAAGTAGATTTTTTGTTAAAATTATTATTTTATTTTTTCAAAATATACTTGCCTTGACAATTTTTATTTAAAATATTTACTAAAATTAAATGTCAAATGTAATAAGGTTTACTAACTTTAAAATGAAACCAAACTTAACTCTAAATGCAAAAGAACCTGATCCAGGCCAATTTAGGGTATCTGTGACCAGCCAAAAAGTCCCTTTTTTTTATTTCTTAAACTCTGAAGCAGGGGTGCAGAATATGTTCAGAATATTTACCCAGAACATAACATTTTCATAAAAAAAAAATTCCCTGAAAACCATAGCACTCAAAATAAAACATTGATTATTTGATAGAGGTTGAAGGGAATACTACATAGTTTGGAAAATTCAAATTAAAATATAATTTTTATGATAGTTATTTTTATAGTAATTACCCTATAAAAAATTTGGTTGTTTCCCAGAAATGGCAACCCTCCCATCTCCTTGTGTGCATTACATATTGTTATTAATTGTCCATTGATACCAGGAGGCTTACCGGTACCAACATTTAATTTACACCTTGAGAGTAAGACGTAATGGAGTGTGATTCTGGGAGAACTTGGTTTAATTGTTGATTTTCATAGAATTTTCCTTTTTCGTAAACTCACCACTAATGCAAGGTATATCACTATCAACCACACTAGGGGAAATACTATCGCTATTTACGACTAGGAGTTTTTCCTGATCACATAATTTACATTTTACAAAACTTGCAAATACTCCCTTGATACTTACTTCTAGGTTTTTCTTGGGGATGTGTTTTAGATATGTGATATCCGAGTTTACCAGGTCTGCCATGCCATTCATACTAAGCACAGTTGACATAATAAACACTTGTTTCACTAAACCATCTAATTTTTATAAACATTTATCTATTGTACGATGTACAAACCTTTATAGGTCCACTAAAAACAACAAATTAATGGCTACACAATTATTACAATACACATGTCATGAGTTTAAATAAACTTTGCACACATCACAATGTAATTATGCCGCGATATAAGGGTGATTGAATTCTAACTAAAACAAAACATCGCTCAATCACACCATTAGCCAGGTTGAGTTATTAGATTTTTCCTTTACCCCTTATTTCAACCTCTTGACACATTATATTAGCCCCTAGACACCGCAACTCTTTGTGCTTACACCGGCAATATCACTATGGCAACCAGAATGTACTAAAAACGTCTACAAAATTGTTGGACTTTTCCCAGCCCCAAATTTCTCCAGGGCTGCTTTGTTTTCCCCCAAACCTCGTTCGCGTGTTCAGACATATTCTGCACCCCTGCTTTGAAGTTAATTTTTAATTTTTTTTGGTTGAATGACTAATGGAAAGAAGATGTGGATTTGGGAAGCTCTTGGTAAAGGTATTTGAGGATATGGAGAAGGCATGTAATAGTGTAGATAGAAAGAAGTTTTAGTGAGAGCGTATGTATGAGGATAGCAGGAGTTGTCTTAAGACAGAAGGGGTGGACGGAGTTGTTCCAAATAAAAAAAGGTGTGAAGCAGGGAAGTTCTCTCTCACTAATACTCTGTCTTGGTAATGAAGATTATTATGAATTAACTGGCAAGGAAACTCAAGGAAGAAGGAATGAAAGTCATCATGTTTGCTGATGACTTGGTATGGGGGGAGAAGGAAGAGGAAGTACAGGAATGGAATGAGGACGTGAAGGAGTGTGAAGTGAAATTTAGCATGATAAAATGTGACGTGATGGTAATAACAAAAGAGGATAAGACTTATTAAAGAAATAAAGTAGTATGGAGTAGAGATGAGAAAGGTAGAGAATGTAAAATATCTTGGAAGAGTGAATGAGATGACCTGTGGGAGTAGAGAGGACCTAATTAGAAGAGGGCAGCAGGGAGAGTTGTTCTATAGGAGATGTATATGAGACCTGCTATGGACAAGAGAAGTGTCCTGAACTGTAAGGAAGTGTTGTACAGGGTGTACTTTGTAACCAATGTCACATGCAGCAGAAAGATGAACATTAGATGTAAGAGAGACTAGGAAAGTGGAGGTCATGGGGATGAAGTTAGTGAGGTATAAGTTAACTTGTCACAAAGAGAAACAGGATTAGGAATGAAACTATCCTGGAAAGAGTGGGGGTTCAGGGAGTACATGAGATAATATGGTCATGTAATGATAATTGAAAAGGAGACAATACCAAAGAGAATGGTGGAGATGATGTAAAAATACCGCAAGGGAAACCAAGGGATGGGAGAAGCAGATATAAAATGTGCAAGTGAGAGGAGAAGAATGGTTGAAGGATAGAGGAAGAAGAGGCATTATACCAAACTGACGTGGCTAAGAGCTAGAAATAGTTGATTTTTATTTGTACTTCGATTTTAAATAAATTAAGATTATTTTTGGTCTGCCATTACACAATTTGTAGGAGGATGAGAATGCATAAAACTAACTAATCTAACCTATTAAATTGTAATTTGACATTATGATATACACGAACAAACAAAATAATATTCAATAAAAGGAGTCTAAACTATAAATAAAATCCATGTTATGTTACTAAATACTCGGTACCTCAGTTTGTCCTTCTAATGCCACTTCCTTGTGAGCAGTAATGATGCCCCCAGCTTTGGACAAGAGGTATTCACCTCGTTCTTCAGGGTTCATCTGAACAGTGTCATCAATGAACTGCTTCAAGTGACCATCTCCAAGCTGAATCCTAAAAAAAAACCCACCAACATTGTTGACTTGTTCCCTCAGTCTTCCATAATAGTCTCAACGCTGATCATGAAAATATATATTTTCATTACACAGCTGACACTTAACACAGATAGACATTTGAACTAAAACTTCATATTCAAACTTGAGCTCAATGCTTAAGGGATCAGCATTAATCACAAGGTGATTTGAACATTAATCTTACTAATAAGAGCATAAGTTAATGTTATTTAATTAATGATTATGGTTATTTGGAATATAGCACTTTGCCTAATCTTTTTTTTTTAAATTAGGAGCGATAGACAGCACATTTACCTTGGTAATATTGGAGTATAAAGTGTTGGATAAAACATTCAAAAACATATTTAAGGACCAGCTTTCATTTGACAGAGAGCTTCTTCAGACTAAGAAAGTGGTCTGATGTTCTTGGTTGGACTGAAAGGTTGGCTGTCAGCAGATGATTGCACTTGGATTAAATAGACATCTAAAAGAATTTTATAATATACGTTATTGTTACACCCAAAAAAAGTGTGTTGATAGGAAGGAGAGGAATTCACTTGAGGTTGAAGTTGGGGGCCTTTAGTGATTTGGCCCCAGACTGAAAACAGTTGTTGATGATAACATGGACCCCCTTTTTAGATGTCCTTCAATTTGTATGAGAGAGGTTTGGGGTCCATTCCTAGGCACACACCTCAAATATTCAGTGCTGTTTCATATAATTAGAATACAAACAGGACCACAGGGAGAGTTCCATGATTTCTCTTTAATATGATGTTCGATGTTCAGCCCTAATCATATTTGGTGTTCCGTTACAAGGCAAAAATACATTCTAGTAAGTTAAATGAACTTACTTATCTGTGTTGTTGGCCACACTGTGAATCAATGCAATAGTTCCACAAGCATTGCTGATCACTTGCTTCAGGAAGTACACTTTATCAGAAACAGTTTGATCTTTTTCAGTCCCATCTTCTTTAGTAGCATTAAAGTCTGTGAACTAAAACACCATGGGTACATCAGACACAATTTGAAAGATTCTTAACTCTACATTTAAATTTGGAAATAATCTGATAGCAGGAGTTATATAGAACTTCTTTCCACTGTAAAAATTGTTTATTCTGTATCGAAAAGAATTAGAAATAATATAGTAAAGTTTACTCAATTTAATTTTAGACAGTGGTACTTCTATAACATAATTAAGAAAATAAAACCCCAATAAATCACTACTTGTGTGTTTCATCAACAGGAGATTTAGGAAGTTTGGAAACAAATAGGATGTACAAAAAGTTAAAGCAATGCATCTTTCACATAATTTTATGAGATTTTGGAAAAAAAAACACTTAAATAAGGGTTGGTTTGTATTAATTTGTATGAGGACATTTCAGAAAACCTTGAATTTGTGATTACTCCTATTTCAAGTGTACAAGTTACCTGTAGGCACGAGATGTTGAGACATACTCTGGGCTATGCTAGATATTATTAGCACTGTGTCTTACTACCCGTTCAGGTTATACGCACTCACGCTAATGTGTAATGGTAGGGTGATTGTGAGATGAAATGAAGGACCTACAGTTTAACGTGGAATCCGAACCACGGTGGAGGCCTGGCATTCCCCACATTCACAAGTTGTGATTAATATTCGTCTTGTCAGAGGTGAAGGAAGGGTTTGGAAATCAGAAATATCTGTGCTGAGATAAAGTATTGAACCCTGGACACCCAGCACAGAAGTCAGACACCTTACCCTTAGTCCGCCAGGTCCTCTGCTAGAAATTATTTTAAATCTAACACTATCCAAAGACCCATATTAATATTTCAGTTAAATATTACAAATTAACTAATATTCTTGTATTTTTACTAGATTTTGCAAAACTCCAGGTGTTTTCCCGGCTCTTCAGGTGCGTGGAAGCCCAGCACTCACTATCTTGTGCTCGTCTTTACTATAATGAATGTACTCCCTCAATCTTTCCTAGTCTTGCACACAGCGGGTACTCTTTCGCTGCCGTATCATGGTGTCCCCCCCCAACACCTCAACCACACACAGTATTATTACTAAAGATGAAAGTTATTTAAAAATTTAAATAAACATGCTTTTGTAGTTGTATTAACAGTCTACTAGGAACTAAAAAATTACAGCATATGTTGCACAGCTACAATCGGAAAAAATTTTGATCAAATGGTCTCCCCACCTGACTAAGTACACTTGCCAATACAACATGAAAATTTGGTAATAAGCATGCACATGGCTGCTTCAAAGTTTAAGTCACGTTGCCATTATATATATCTATCTCTCTCTATCGAGGCGGTGGTAATGTATGAGCCATTTTTGTTCTGGAAAAGTTTGAATTGTTGCCAAATTTATATTTTAAATAGTATTTCAATACCGATCTATATTGAGCTAACTTGAAACACTAATTTAAAAAAGAAAATATTTTGGCTGATCAACGACAACTTTGTCACAATTTGTTATGCTTGTAAGCAACAAATGATTAATACCTTTACAGACCAGGGAAAGAGCAGCAAAACAGCCAGCACTGGCCTAGGAACAACAGCCAGGATATCAGCATCTAGTCCATATACATCAACCAGTTGCCACTTGGCAGGCACGCCAAGGTTGTGAAGGAACTGAAATGGCAGGTCACAGCATCAACACATAAATAAACATAAAGGTCTAGTTAGTATTTTAGTAGGGGTGGATAACTTGGCTTAGCTTGACCATGCAAAGCTAGTGTTGTGGAGCTCTTCACATTTTTCAATGACATTTTTGCTCTTTGAAGGGTTTTTTTTTGTTTTTTTTTTGCAAAATAATCAATATTTTGTTCTTGATGGAATTAGGGTTGTCATTCAAAGTGTTGAATCTCTTATTATCAACAGAAAAAGCAAAAAGGTTAGGGCGGCATGTGAACGTTGGGTATTGGGCTTTTTCAATATCAGTACCTCAAAGCGTCGGGCTGCAATTATTTATAAAAATATAATATAAATATAAAATATAAATAAAATAAAAATAAAATAAAAATATCTATTGACTAGAACCCAAATTTTGAGATTGCTGGAAAGCATGTGAACATGGAAGGATGTGTCACTTTATGTGCATTTTATTGCTAACCACAAAAAAAACTTTGACCAGAAAACAGGGACATGTACAAATAACGTAGCAGGTTATTTGTCGAGGCAAAGTCTAACGGTTCTATGATCCAAATTAGTCTGAGTACATTGATAGGTTTATTTGGACATCCATTTACAGGATATTAAGTTTCCCCTTTCAAGGCCATGTTGAAAATTACATTTAGGTGAGAAACTTTTTTATTTAATTTTACATGCTTTTATGTTTGCAAAAATGTATGAAAAATATCAATATTTTGTTACTTAAAAAATGCTGAAAATGAGATGGAGAGTGGGTATCACAAACGCTCTTAAAGTATAAAAAACAACCTGTATGTTAGGGCCCCCGTATCCACAGGTAATACGTTCCTAGACCTACTGCGGTTACATGAAACCGCAAATAGTACCGAACTATTACATGGTAATGTAATATTTGATGCTGCTGATAATAAGGCTGATTCTCGTTTGGCACATGGTTTGAAACTTTTAAACAAGTTTTTTTCTTTGATTAGAAATTTTAAAAAATGGTGCAGGGGTAGATACTGAATCAGCAGATAAGGGGGCCCTATTTATGTTTAATTTTATGGTGGCCGATTATATTAGGATAAAAAGTGAACACTTTTGATTTTTTAGATCGTGCACTATAAGGTCGAAACCATTTGTTTGGAAAACATTGTTTCAGACACTGCTTGTAACCAGGTGTCCGATGCTATGGGATATCACCATAAGGCAACATATGAACAAAATTTCCTCCAATAGCTAATATGGCGACAGGCTAGGAAGACAGATTTAACTTTCTCTGCTACCCTTTGTCTTCTTTTACTTGAAGAGGTAATGGTGGAATCTGGTCAAAGGATCAAAATTACTGACTTTACTGACAAAAAATATATTTAAAACATGAACAAATACTGACCAACTTATTTACAGTCAAACAGCAAATTATTTTTAAGTAAATTTGGAATTCATTAAAAAAAAATATTATCTAGCCTCTAATTTTTATTGAAAAAAAATTATATGTTTTTATGATGATGGTACAATGTTTCTATGACAGTGGTCCAATATTTTCATCATTGTACTGACAAATATAAGGGGGGAGGGGGGAATCCCTTTTAAAAATTATACATTACTGCAGATAAAACAGTAAATATATTAAAAACTATGAATAAATCCTGAATTTTCATAAACTTAAACATATATTTTTTCTTTTATTATAGGGCATGCTATAACTACATAATCGTAGTAGGTACCCAACAAGAAAATTATATTTTATACACATAGAGGAAGCCAATTTGTAGTGAAGTTATATTTTAATTGTTTACATATTTGTTAAAAGTTAGCTTTATATTTGATTAAGTTGCTGAAAAACTAAGTTGGCTTTTTATTCTTCTTCCCTCACTTGCCATTTATTTGTAAATAATTATGTAAATCTATCAATAAGGGATACTGTGTGTCAACAGCTTCATAACTTCACAGCACCTTCTTTTTGTTTGTAACAATCATTTTTTTGTTATTTAATAATTCCCTCAAAATGAGAGAATAATTCAAAAATGAGGGAATGATGTTTTAAATTTAGAGATAGTTAATCTATATCATAATAAATAATTTATTTAAAGCCAGTTTTTATTCAAAGTTGAGCTAGATCTGCGTACATAGATAGTTAAACATAGTTTAGTAAAAATGTGTGCAATATTATTTTTCTCTAATAGATAAAAATATCTGGGTGCCTACTATTACTTGACATCACAAACTCGTGGAGATTCAAGTCATATTTTAGAATTCTAAAATGTAACTTTAGAAAAATGTTTAAAAATTGTACTTTATAGGCTTTTTGATGAGAACAAATTACCAGATATTTTAAAAACTATTTTGTTTTTATAAAAAGATACACCTAAATAATCAAATTCACACATCCAAACTTATGTCAAATGATGTATAATCTTTTTATTTACAATTAGCATACTATCAACTTCAGGCTTATTCGAAGGGGAACGTAGGCATTAAAGAAAAAAAATCATGAAAATGAAATATGAAAAAGAATCCTGAAAAGTTTGTAGAATTGCATTTGGGGGAAAAAACAAGTATGAAGAAAAAAGAATGAGGCCAAGTGAAAGCAGTAGCCGAAATAAATTCAAGAGAGAATTGGCAATATAAAAAAGATAGAAACAAAATGCAAAAAATACTGTAATAAGTTGCTAAAAAAACCTGCATTGTACAAATATTAGCAAATAATTCACTTGCCCATACTTCTGGTAAAACTGCCGAGGAAATGAGTTATCTTAAAACAAATTCCCCAGATAAAATGCCATCAAAGGCTAAAAGGAAATGGGTCTCAAACCAACTAGAAGGGATAGAAGCAAGATGTACAAGAGAATTAAAAAAGCTGAATGTCAAATGAAGTGTTCCCACACTAAGTCTGTTAAGTATAAAGAGACTACAGACTAAATAGAACAAATAAAGAAAAGTTTAAATGATTCTGCTCCTAAAACACCTTGCAGTAAAGCGAATAATTAATTAGAAAATACAAAGTATCACTAACTATCTGAAAGATGCTTCTGTTTGGAGAAGTTTTAAATAAACAACTTAGGTGAAATCAATTTTTAAGAAATACAGGCTGCTAAATGTTTCATCAAGAAATTCTGGAAGGCAATAAAAAAGTTTTAAGGCCTATGAAAACAGCTTTATATAAATGGATGACAACATAAAATGTGTTTGGGCAAGTAAGAATGTATGAATATGAAAAAATAAATCAAAATGAAACTGTTAGAAAAATTGAATCTTTTATGTAGTATTATCTTGACCTTGCCTCACCTTGAATGAAGTTTTAGTGGGTCTTTTGTTGGTTTTTTCCCTTCTTTCTTTGCTGAAATGAGCAATGCAGACTTAGGACCAGTTTCATAGATTGAGTACACCTCAAATATAGTACTACACTAAATAAATGACAACTACCTATACCAGAATGAAATGGGGCCACTTTTATATGAAAGACAGGCCCATTCCATTTGAGTTTAGGTAAGTGTCGTCTTGTATTTAGCGTAGCACTGCACTTGAGGTGTACTAAATCTGATTATGAAACTGGCCCTTAGATTTTACAATTGGTGTTTGGGTTCTTGTCAAATATGACTACAATTTGTACCCAGTAAAAGTGATCAGGTTATTGAAAGTGGGATATTAGTAAATGAAATGGAGTCTACATGGCCTCCGGGACAATATGAGTGGCCAACCAAATAAGATATATATAATGTGTAGCCTACAAGAGAAGGGATCAGAAGCATAATATATCGGGATTCCTTGTGACAAAAGAGTCGGCCAGTTTTATTTTCCTTGTGTAAAACTGGTGTAAATCCATCTGGCCCTCTAGATTAATTTTTGATTTATTTTATCATGAAGTCATCTGGAAATAATTGTATCACTTAAATTACAAATGTTTTGTATAACACCGATCAAAATAATTTTATAATCCCACTAAACATCCCTTCCGTGTGAAATATAATTCCCTCAAAGCAACATTATTCCCTCACTTAACAAAATATGTTTTATTATAAATGATTTGTATATATATTTTTTATAAATTTATATTAGGTGTAGGCCTATGTAGAGATAAAAAAATAACTGAATTAAAAGGCATTTTTAATCTTATAAATACCCATTTACAATTTTCACATAAAGTTTTGTATAGGGATGGGCAGATATTTGGCCAATTATGGCACAGTTTGTTACATGATGACCCACTCCACACTTTGTAGGCTACAAGTTAGGCAGTGGTGACTCATCAGATAACATGGTCCTTTGTACTGTTGTGTGGGGAAGCTATTGTCTTATCAGCAGGAAAGGCGAGGGGGAGGAGGGGGTTGTTTACTGGTCATGTTTGAAAGGACAGTTTGTAGTGACCCAATCTCTACAGCTTAAGTGAGATATATTGCTAGAGTGGCAAGTGGAATAATGAATAAAAAAAATAAAAAAAATAAAAAAAATTCAACAAGGGTGCATGAGAACAGCTTCAACCCAATTACTTATATTATACATTTATAAATTGATTACTTTAAAATATGTTGTTACTATCACTAGTGTGTGGTTTTTAGGACATTATTTAAAATAAATAATTGTTAGCTACTCTTCACAGAAAAGATGAAAACTAACAGAATCTTAGCCTATGAATAACCACGTGAGCTTTAAACATCCGGAGACCACCCTTAGCGAATAGTGCCAACATTTACAGATAGAGGGTGTAATGTGGTCAGCACATCTATCTCAGTTTTATAAACAGCAGCTGCTACTTCCTGTATTAAAGTAGCTCCTCATTAGGCCTCACGAGGCTAAGTTTGACCCTGTTCAGATCCTCTGCTTTATAGATAAATTGTGGAAGTGCCCGAGATAGAACCCAGGACTTGTGGATCTGTAGCCAGACCACAAAATCTAGTTTTGAAATAATCAGGTCTCCTATATATTATTTAAATTTAAACTCACAGTTGAGCATTTTATATTTATATCAAAGAGGTATCAAGACTTGGACCTCTGTCCCTTGTACTTGCCTCTTCCTCTTTTTCAAAATGTTACCACAGCATATTTAAGTTTTTAACCAAGATTATTTTATTTAGGGTTATTAATATTTTTTATAAGAATTTACCTCCCACATGTATTCAAAAATGTATGTTTATTGTTTTGCCTATGGTACTACTTTTGTAATATCACAAATAAAATAAAACCAAATGATCGACATTGGCCCAGCACTAGCTTTGATTTTCGTATCTACTAGAAGTATACTGGACCGATTAAGTAAAACCAATTACTGATTGTTTAAAATAATCGTTCTACTATGATTATTTACACCAATTAATCCTGAATATTGATTGTTTATTAATAAGTATTGGGAAATATGCTTTAGAGAATGATAGTTTGTGTAATTAATACAAAAATATATTCTATGCATAACCGGTGAAAGTTGGAACTAGATTGTTAGTTTTATCAACGGTATAAACTTATATATTTATTTATCTGGTTATGTAATCTTTGCATAGGCCACAACCCAGGTGAAGTGTTTTTTTTGTGTGTGTGTTTTTGATCACTAAACTCCTAACTAAAAAAAAATTGATTTAAATTTTACTTTAATCGACATAATAGCCGAATATAATTAGTTTCAGGCGTCCTAATAATTGCCCAATAACAATTCATCGATACCCACATTGGTACACTCCTAGTATCTACATCCTAGCTCTTCAAAATGATTTTCTTCTTAACCCTCGAGCAAATGTACTGGGGTATAAGGTACCCCAATCTTATATTTGTTAGTGTGGTAATACTGCCAGACACACAAGGAGCGTGTTTCTTTTCTACTCCTTCATTGGGACCTTGTCTGACTGCTGGTATAGCTGGAATAAACCAAAGTTACTAGTCTGTAAATTAAAGATATTTGAAGCAAACTCATTGCTGGTGCATAACATACCCCACAAAACTAATCAAGTAGATTTTTTTTTTTAATTTGGGGTGATAGTCAAGCTTTTAGGCAATTGTATTTTTTAATT
>JBCFYV010003508.1:13634900-13658584 GCA_039000515.1 Timema cristinae | reverse complement strand
CCTTTAGATTTTGTTAATGTAGTTGTCTTAATAAAATAAAAAATTATAAAGAGTTGTAGTAATGCAACACAGCCCTATTACACCTCTTTTCATTGTTGCTTTGAGCCTATTTAAATTGCTTTCATGAAAGCCTATTTTAATAAACAATGAAATAAGATGCATCAATTAAATTCAAACTAGTATGGATACTCGATAGAAAAATGAGTATATTTCAGAAGTCAAACATTAACACTAACCTCAATGTCCTCATTTCATCAATAAGAAAACAACTAAATGTTGCTTAACATTTACTGCATTTATGCCTTCAAAATTTAATAAACCCCTAATTAAAGCATTGGCTGTACAACATATGATAATCTGAATCATAAAACTGTGACTGTCTAGCAGCCACAAATTTCACAACTAAATAAACTAAACCATAAACAAAACATTGTCTAACAATGCTGCCACTTCAAGCATTGCTGGCTGAGTGAAATTTTTCTACTGGGCAGCTCATATTGCCTTATGATTCATTACTATACTGCATTCAGCATACACTAACCAGTCGTCTCTGCCTACTGACAATGGTGCTACTAGACTACTTGATTAACTAAGATTTCTACAATTTACTACAGAAGGAATCTCCTTTTTATGTTTGATGATTTTTGAAGTTGGGATTTTTGGTAGAGTAGGGATCAACAGTTTGGGAGTTTTAAATTTGTCAGCACACGTCTGTGGTTAAAGACTTTCATAATATAAAGTAATGGGTGTACAGAATAAGCCTAAAATTTCCCAACTCTAGATCTCAAATCTCACAAAATTCCAACTTTCAAGCTTTTAGCCAAAATTAGAGGGGAGGGGGTTGCCACTAGTCCCCTAGTGTGATGACCCTGATGCCTTTGAAAGAAGTTAAATTCATAAGTTGTATGCAGAAAAAATTAAATTAGTTTTAATAGCTGTATACGTGCTCATAATAAAAACAAAAAGTTAAGTTTTAACTTACTTACCTGCTTTTTATGGTGACTTCCGCAAAAGTTTGTAAAGTAAATTGCAGGAATTTTCATGCAAGGACCAAGGGCAATTCAAGGTTTGATTTTTTTTTAGATTTTTTAAAAGTTTATTTTACCCTTTATCACTATAGATTATGATTGTATTGGATGTGTATTCACATTATATTTGTATTAGTAGACCTAACAATTAGTGACTTAATAGTTAAATAGTTTTTTTCATACTATACTTTTTTTTTAAAGAGCATGTCATAAACTGTCATTTTATATTTACTCACACAATAATAAAGATTGTAATTCAATTAGTTTTTATTTATTTAGTTGGATGTGTTTAAATCAAATCCAATAAAAGCAAATCATACACAAAAATATTATTTTATCCACACAAGTATAAATGACTCCAATGGAAACTAAATGGGGTCAAAAAAGTACTTCACACACTTGCTTGTGTTAAATATATACCGGCAACTTAAGGGTTACGCTTAACAATGGAAAAATAGAAAAGGTTAAACTTAATAATGGAAAAAAATAAAAAAATAAACTGGAAACATAATATATTGTTACTATGAACAAGGCAAGAATAAATAATTTAATTGTGCAATACCTTTATGTATTGTATGCTATCAAACTTCAGATTAATACAAGAGCTTTATGTGAATCATAAATTTAAATATTGGCTCAAACCAAACCATCACCTGGTTTAATGGTCAAATATTACATTATTCCCCATGTTTTTTTTTAACACTGCGTCTTGCTACCCTTTCAGGTTATCCGATTTCTCCCCATTTTATATAGTACCGCATATTCTCATAATGATGTTTAAAATGCTGACCAACGAAAACTTAAAAGGCCTTCAACTACCATAAGCTAGGCATTTCCTTTACTGGTGTTAACTATATAGGCCTTTAGCCTATAGATAATTTTCAAGTAGGTCTTGATCAAGTTTAGATACAGAAAATTTCTGAAGGAACATTGGGAATCTTTTTAAAAAAATCAATAGTTTACAACTAATTGTTAATGGGTTTTGAAGCTTTACTATAAATATTTTGGAAGCTTATTGATTATGATTAACTTTACTACGTTACCAATAAATATCTGAAGTATCTAATGTAGATTCAAATCTGGAACGGTCTTATCGTCCTCGCCTAAAAATAACTCACCTTGTTCATCACCTAAATAAAACAAATAACACATCTTTATTAGAATCAAATATATTATTGACAATATACCGGCAAAATGAAAGACATTAAAAGATGCTTAACCGAGTGAATGTATAAATACTTACATCTGGGTTAGATTCAAGAGGTATCCACGCCATATTTAAGAATGTATTTCACAGCAATAAGAATAAATATCTACAAGTATATTTTTGCTCTCGTAGTTTTATGAGAATTGGATTAATGTCAACGTTGAACTGGTAGTTCGATTTTTCTATTACAGAGTACAGACATGCGAAATGATATACACTTGTATGATTGGTTATTGGTTGAAGGATTTTCATTGGTTTATATTTCTGACAACGATCACAAACTATAATGACCTAAAAGACAAACTTCTGTGCCATAATAAAAATATAGATTACACCTTATAGTTCATCTTTATCCGCTAAGCATCTCTATTTTATTTTATTTAATAATGTTAATGCTATTTAATTTTATTTAGGTTTAAAAGTTAAAAATAAGTCATACGCTATTAGTGAAAATACCAGCTAAATTTAAATATTTTTTAAAATGTTTATTATAGTTACAATATTATTTTATAAATCGGAAATTAAAATTTATTTTTAGAAGGTTTTCATAAAATACTTAAGGCTCTGCCTACCCTTAATGCACGGTTCTAAACAAAAATTAAAAAAAATAGTATATTTAATAATTCAACATTGTTGTTTTTTATTTATTTTAGTAACATATCTGGGCATCTTTCATAATTCTTTTGGAATTTTCAAACCATGCTAAAAATAGTTATTGAAATATTTTAATTAAAATGTTTCCATTTCAATGCATTTTAAATGGGAAAACAAAAATTATTAATGGATTTATTTATTTTCTTTGTACAATTAAGCTAGAGTGTTTGTTTATAACATATTATTTAATGAATAATTTCTTTTTATTTTTAGACATATTTTTTAATTAGGGTTAGCTTCAATAATCACGACGATATTGAGCTCTAACGACTCCCAAGTCGACACTCTAGTCAAAATACATGGTTTTAAATACAACTTTTCCTTCTGTAACTAGTTGTCTTAGCTGATAATAGGTGCCGTTAGTATGATCATTACCCATTTACAAGCTAGTATCGTTTTGCAAGCGTTGGCTAACCTGCTGTGTCGGAATGCAGGCGGCAGTGGAGGGTTAAACTAATCTCTGTGACCTTGAGTCAAAGAAACATTAATACCATGTACGTTAGGATAAGAAGGGCCAATGTCGAATTATGAAAATTTGCGTAATTAAATATAAACAATTAAACATCTTAATATATTCAGTAACTAAAATACTCACAAAGTCTTCCTGCTGTGTCAATAAATATAGTTGGTCCCTACTTACTTCAATGAAAGTATTACTCTAGTGATACATTATTTTCAAAGAAAAAGCCACATGCTTCTCCATACATAAAGTTTTATGACATTAGCCCTTATTTAACTGAGGCAGTAAAACATGTAAAATTCTTCACGATTATCTTATATTCTTTCTTGAGTTTTCTCATTCTTGAGCACAACACGTTGTAATAATAAGTGTTCATATTAATTGTCCTCTAGACTTTCTAATTTTAGAGCACAAATGTTCATTTTCGGGCACATATGAGCACAAATGGAGCACAATGGATTGACTTAAATAAATTTTGTTATGTTGTGTTTTTCAATATGTGGCGGGCTAGCTTGAGCTCAAGTTGGCCCGCCACATTAAATATTTTCTAAATTGGCCAGTTTCACAGCACAAATGTTCATGTTCGGGCACATATGAGCACTAATAGAGCACAAACGATTAGAGAAAAAAAAAAATTTTTTTTCAGCAATGTGGCGGGCCAACTTGAGTTACGTGAACAAACTCGGTGGGAGAACTTCCGGATAAGCTGAAGATATGCGCGAGATGAACAAATTTGCTTCCCCAACCGATATTCACGCATTATCCACGAAGTCCTACGGAAGCAGCCGAAGTCTTTTCGTAAAACGTTGGATATCGTCTATCGCTACCAAAAGTGAAGTAGGTAAGCGGATGATATGGAGAAGGCTTGGAGACGAGAAAGATATTGACTATCGCTACCGCTCCGAGTCTATGATAGCCCCCTTCCCCTAGCCCCTCACTTTGTTATGTAGCTACCTGTAGTGATTTTCACGGGGTCAAAGGCGTCAGACTCACAATATATGAAAAAGCTGTTAAAAATTACTTATGTACATATCCTCAAGAGTTGTCCTAAGTATACATGCCAAATTTTAGTTTTCTATATATCTTTGTTTCTAAGCTCCTTGAGCCCAAGGTTATGAGAATAGAATGTTTCCTCGATTAGAGAGTTGTTTTTAAGATGGTGCGTCAGGGTGAGTGATGCAACCAAGTAACCGCGCGACTGTCTCACCAGCCAGCTATACATCCCGGTGTTTGATTGAAGATAATTACTCGATGTAATATATATTTAATTTAAAAACCCTGATTAGTTACTGGGGCACCTTTATGTAACTACTGGCAGAAGTACCAGGCGTTGTCTTGGGTAAACCTACATTGAATTTCATGGTTACCCTGGGCAATGTTTTGCTACCAACATAAAGAAAAAACAAACTCTTAATTTTGTTTCTTCCGACTAAGTTTCTAATTACTGTATGTACTTACTCTATGGCATTAGGGACTCAAAAGTTCATTGCCGCACTTAAAAAGGTACTCCACCTATCCCTATCCTGAGCTAGCTCTATCCAGTTTAGCTCAGGTCCATTCTAATGTTATCCTCCCATCTGCATCTGGGTCTTTCCACTGGTCTCTTCCCATTGGCTCTACCAGTCAGTGCCTTGATGGTACATGTCCTGCCCACCATAATCTGCGAGATTTAATTAGCCTAACAATATCTGTTAATGAGCACAGGGTATGTAGCTCTTCCCAATGTAACCTCCTCCACTCCCTACTATCGTCATCCATTTTTGGACCTACAATCTTCCTAAGCACTTTGTTTTCGAGCACCCTAAACGTAGTTTCGTAATGTAAGGTACGAGACCATGTTTAGCACCCATAGAGAGCATCAGGTAAAATTATTGTTTCGTATATTCTGAACTTTACATTCCTTTACAGCAGGCAAGATGACTACAACTAACTGACCGAATACTAGTAAGCATTTCCCGACTGTGTTATTTTCCTAATTTCTAATCTAATACCATTATTGCTAATTAAAATTGTACATAAATATTGAGCTCTGAGTATATCAAATTATATGTTGTTAGCAATAATATCTAAACTATTTTTTCAGCGTTCATTTATAAGCCTAATTCATTTTTCCTTAATTAATTTAAAAAAAATTCAATCAAAATTTTAAATTTCTTATTTCGAGGTGTACATTGTACCCTTTATGTCTTTGTAACGGAAAAAATGAGATTTTTTGTTTGTAATGTTAAATTGTGTTTAGATACTAATTTTACAAAACATCGCTTGAGTAGCTATATTGACTATCAATTTTGATATTTTAATCTTTAAGTAAACTATCACGTGATTTGGACGTGATTGTTTTATAGCTGCTACTTTGAAACCAAATGGCGTAAGTAAATATTAATTATTCAATGAGCTATATGTGTGTACCCATGCAAGATTTAGAGTCAGCTGGTACAGGGGTTTGGGCGGGATAAAGGAACAAATAGACTTACAGATAGAGAGACAGACAAACATTTCATTTCTATACACAACCAGGGAAGGCAACAAGAGATTATTATACAAAACATCGTTATATTGTATTTTCTATAAACGTCCTAATATTTCAGTGTGTGTAAACATTACAGATATGATATTATAATGACACGCATACTATATATATTTTTAGCACCACGTCTTTATACGCATTCGGGTTATGTTAATTACGACAAAGTGTTAGGGATAAAAGCACTCGTATTTGCTCGAAGAGAGAGTGGGAAACAGTTTATCAAAATGTATCCTCAGTAGATCCGACGAAGACTCGATTTAAATATTAGATAACAACAGTTTAATCCGTCAGGTTTGTGATTGTACTGAGAAGATTGTAACACACCTCGGTGGCCACATGGTCTAACTCACTAGTCTCGCTCTAGATTAGACTGGCGAGGACGAGGAGATCGTGGTTCGCTCTCGGTTGGGTGTACTGAGGTTTTTATTCACTAAATGTTTTAACACTCTCTTTCCACGAAAATGCGGGTGCGCTTTATCTAAATTACACTTTCCTCATATAAGAACCCATTGGAATAATTAGTACATGGACGTATGACCCGAACGAGTAGTAAGACGTGGTGCGTTTAGACTACACAAGTTGTAAAAGTTGTGTTTTGAAACAATGTTTTACAACTTGTTGGAAAATGTTTGAAAACATTGTAGTCTTAAAACAAATTTCAAGTTTTACATGTTGCACGTTTCCCGTTGGTGGCGGTAAAGATCAAAGAAACATTTGGGTTTAAAATATTTTGCACAAATAGAGGACAGTTTGTACAATCGAATGTTAATGCTAATCCTTTTCAACTGGAATAATATCCCACTGTGCTAGGGTCCGGGGTTCAATCCTTGGTCCCGGCACAGATTTATCTGATTATCAAACCCTTTCTTGATCCTTCACCTCTAACAACACGTGTATTAATCACAACTTTTGAATGTGTGGAATGCCAGGCCTCCACCGTGGTTCGGATCCCACGTTAAACTGTAGGTCCTCCATTTCATCTCACAATCCCCCTACCATTACACATTAGCGTAAGTGCGTATAACCCGAACGGGTAGTAAGACGCGGTGCTAATAATAATAATAATAATAATAATAATAATAATAAATTAATATTAAACTATATATTTTGGAACGAAATTAAAAAAATAGAAATGAGTAAATAAAATTAATAAAATATTTTTAAAAAACTATTTTTATTTTTTTAGCATTACCATTTTGTGCTAATTTCGAGTGTAATATAGGTTTGAAGGCACTTATCCTAAATAACGGCAGACCGATATTCCACACATATGCAGGGTCATTATAGACATATAGAACTATAATCCCCACCATGTGTGCTCATGACGCAGATTCAAATATAGAAACTGTGGCCCCTTGAACATGGTGGTAGTGTAGAGGAGTAATATCTAACTTTAAATATATATAATTCGATAATTACGGCATACCCGGGTTCCACACTTATGCAGGATCATTATAGACATATAGAACTATGATCCCCACCATGTATGCTCATTCCGCGGATTCAAATATAGAAACTGTGGCATCTTAAACCCATCTATTAGAAATTTGTTTAAACTAATATTTCACCTTATTTCCTTCTATGCTAATATTTGTAAAACTAAATATCTACTCTGTTGCCATCTATTAGAATTTTTAGAACTAATTATCTACTCTATTGCCATCTATTAGAATTTTTGGAACTAAATTTTTGCTTGGTTCCATTTATTTTTCTAATGTTGGTTAAAAAACGGTTAGTTTATTGTAGATGTGTCGGACTTCTGGGAGCTGTTTTATAAACAATGTTTTGTAATTGTTATTTTAGAGATTATCATTCTGTAATGCAAACTCTGAGTGAAATAAAAAGACAAATGTTGGTGTACAGCACAGTAATTTAATTCCATTTTCAAATGAATATGGAGGATCATAGTAAAACATGGTGAGTTGAGTGAGAGAACAATAACACTTTGGTAATAACTGTGTTGGTTGTGTGAGTTATGTAGCGACGAGAATTTTGCGGCTGGTACATCAATTAATCGAAATAATAATATGTAGAGTTAGAGAATAATAACACTTTGGTAATAACTGTGAGCTGCTTTAGTCTGTAAAGACGAAAATTTGGCGGGAGGTACATCAACAATCGAAATAAGAACACATAAATATATATATACAATTATTAAATATAATGAGCATAGGGCTCGCTTTTCTCGAAGAAAAGTTTGTACGCCGGCACATAGGGGTCGCAGGCCTCCGGCTCAAAAACTCTTCTTGGTGCCACCTTCCTGAAAAACGGCTTCTCCGCCGGTGCTCCAGCTGGCACTTTGGGGAAGAAGAGTTTGTAAGCCGGCACATAGGGTCGCCGGCTTCTAGCTTGAAAACCCTTCTAGGATCCACCTGCTGGAAAAAAAGCTTCTCCGGTGCTCCAGCCGGCACATAGGGTCGCGGTTTTGTGGGTCCTCTGGCCGGAGTGGAGTCACATTCTTAGATCGCTGGATGCTCGGCGCTTCAGCTTGCAATACTGGAGTCTTTGCCAATGACGGGCCAGTAGCAGGCTGGTCATTATGTGCTGAAACAAATATAAATATTCCAATATAAATATTGATGACAAAATATTCACGGCAAGTTTCGAAATTTTAGTACCTAATAGTGATTTTCAATAAGCTCTACCAACCATGTTACTCCCATATATTTAATTTAAAGTAGTTGAAAAAATACACCTGAAAACGGGAATTGAACCCAAGACCTTTGGTTTAGGGCACGGATGCTCTACCACTGAGATATTCAGGACTAATCCCACGTTTACGCTCATTCTTCACTCATAGTTGAAGACTGAGTATGTGGTGGACGTGTGAAATCGTCAGCTACATATGAGCGACCAATACTATGCAAGCGATCATACTTGAATCATCTGCCACTTGGAAGGACTGTTGTGTAGCCAAGTATACAATACAAGAATTTAATTTTACAATGATTTTCAGCTTGTGTGTTGATATGAATATACAGGTTTTCCCAAATTTATTGAACCAAATTGCATAGAACTACATATAAGGTAAGCAACAGTCTCACCTTGTGGGTTCCCAACTCCGACATGTTTGTGGCCGATTATGTAGTTCCCGGCAACTCTAAATAGCTCCTTCAACAACCTGGAACTTAATAATACCAGGAAGAAGAAAATCAATAAGTCACTCAAGTTCATATTGAAAATAATAGCTCTTTTAACAAAATAATTGTAGTACAAACGTCAATGAGATATTCCAATGAAGGTATGGTCTATTTCAATCATTTCCAGGGAAACGAACGAGCATTATTGGGTCGATTGTAAGAGTAATTTTATTGTTGGAGTTTCATAAACCAAATGTTAGATTTATTTTAACTCTAAATAATACACATATAATGTTGATAGAATACAATTTTATAGATATAGTCCAGCAAGTACGTAGCTCTAAATCATACAAATATAATATTTTGACACTACACCTAAATTTATATAGATATAGTCCAATTGTAATATTAAAACTAACATTATTTTTTAATTCAAGGTCTTGGTCTAAGCATTATAATCGTCTATTTATCTTTAATTTAATTGAAACTATAAAATAGAGTGTATTATTATCGTAGCACGTATCGGTGGTCACGCAGAATAGACGTTAAGATCGTTTAGCTTGGTTTGATGGGTCGTTTCGAGCTAGTAGCCCGGACGGTTGTATTGAGTGTGTTTTTGCAAATTTTGAGAAAAACTGCTTTAAAGTGCATTCTAGATTAAAAAGACATACGAGTTTGTTTTAGAGCTCTGGTACTTTTAAAACTATAGAATAAACTTAACCAGATTACAGACCATTAATTTAGATAATAACTGAATTAATTCACCATCATCATATTAACTGTTTCCAGCCTTAGGCTTTAGTAAACTTCCTCCAACGATTTTCCCTTCCTTACTCTTGCTCATTCTTCTTCTCTGACTCATACGCTTGTTGTTACCTACTTTGCCTCATCTCTTTCTTGGTCTTTCTTTCAGTTTCTTCCTTCCAAACTTCAACTACCATCATTCTCTTTTACATCCTCATTACATGACCATACCATCTCACCCTTGCTTCCTCTACTATCTCATGTTCATCACAAACTCCATTCCCATGGCCTACACTTTCCTGGTCTCTGTGACATTCATGTCCACGTTTCTGCTGCTTATGTAGATATGGGTACAACTCTTTATAGGTATTAATGTGTTCATGCTTGTTCATTCTTGTTTTGACAAGAGTCTGCTCTTGCCAGCTCATGAATACTAGGCTCGCTCTCCGTAAGACTGGTCAGTACAAGAGCATTGTGGACGCAGCTAGGAGAATGTATGGCAAGGAGGCCTCCAAGGTTTCTACAGGGGCAATGTGCCAAACATCATATGAACCATCCCTTAAGCTGGCATCGACCTGGCTGTGTATGAGGTAAGAACATCTGTCTACTTCTATATGACAATATCGACCGGTGTAAGAGAGAAGTTCTTCTCTTGTCTACTTTTCTACATTTCCATATGGCTGTAAAATAGTTTTATTGAAATTAATATAACATTAACTTTTGTTTCGTAATGCCCAAGTTTAATTCTCATTACAAGTGTGTTAATTGAAATTCAGTCATTTATATGTAATATCATTTTCTTGGCTTTATCTTATTCTTTCAAACTGTTCAATGGATGTCATGTTTAAGGAAGAAATGGGATACGAGTTTAAGCCATTATTTTCGTAGTTTTTATTACAAAAATATATATTATTTTTTTGACATACAAATAAAATAAGCCTGCATCCCTAGATATGTTTAATTTAATTTTATACAAACAATAATCTCGGCAGTTCTAAAATATTTGTCATTAGCTTCATGCAAATTGAAAAGAACATTATTAAATAAGGAGAGAAATACTAACTTCAATTATTATTTGTGAAAAATAGGAATGGTAATTTCAGACCTGCGAATGCTTAAGGATATTTTCTATACAGTAGAAAATATAAATAGTATGAAATATTTGTTAATGCATTTTTACATGCATTCATAATATCTTAAAACATTCGGTTGGATGTCAAATTAATGGTCTGAGGTCTGTTTGTTGAGTTGTCTTATAACTATATAACCCACTATACATAGTAAGGGATTTAAATCCCAATTCTAAACTTTAAAATAATATTTATATATATTGGTTCAGCCCCAACATAATTATAAGACAAACTCAACAAACAGACCTCAGACCATTAATTTAACATCCAACCGAATGTTTTAATGATATTATGAACGCATGTAAAAATGAATATAACAAATATTTCCTACTATTTATATTTTCTACTGTTAAACAATAATTCTACCCGGTTTAGTGACCCAATGGTCTATGGAGTCATTCTTGTGTTAGACTGGCCGGCGAATGATGGGGAGATCAGGGTTTAAATCATGGTCGGGCCTAATAAGGGTGATTTATTCCTAAATGATTTCCCACCCTCCATTCATGCAAATTGGGTAGATTACCTCTAAAATATTCCTTCCCCATCTTTACACCCCAATAAAGTTATCATATAATATGTATAACCTGATCAGGAAGTTAGACGCGGTGATATATATATTTTAAATATAACTATTCTTTTTGTTTCAGAGTTCTCTGCAAGCCTTTCTTGAGGGGTTAAGCACGGGACTGAAGCCACCACGGGCTCGCGGACCACGCTTTGTGATGGTTCACGCTGGAAATGGCAATGGCTTTGTTGAAGGTGCTGAACTCACATTTTTGTGCAAGAAAAACACAGCAGATGCCTATGACGAAATGGATGGTGACGTTTATGAAAAGTGGTTTTCAGAACAATTACTCCCTAATACATCTGAAGGAGCTGTTATCGTAATCGATAATGCAGCCTATCACAGCAGAAGGTTTGAAGCGATCCCGACCACATCATGGTGTAAAGCTCAAATAGCTGAGTGGCTTATCCATAAGAACATTGATGTTGATGACGAAATGTTGAAACGGGAAATGCTTTATTTGGTTTTGCAGCACAAACAAAAATTTGAAAAATACAAAGTGGATGAGATGGCGAAGGCGGTGGATTGACAAGTCATTCGTTTGCCTCCGTATCATTGTGAACTTAAGCCTATAGAGATGGTGTGTACTCAGGTAGAAACATTTATTAAAATGAACAATACTAGTTTTAAGGTTAAGATATGATGTCCTTAATATCTGCCGCGTATGAAAAGGTTTCTGTAGATAACTGGATCAATTATGTAATTCACGTCAAAAAAATTGAAAATGACATGTGGAAAGCAGATGAGCTGCAGGATTACGAGGAGCAGTTTTTAATAAGATTTACCTCATCGTCCCCTGTGTCATCTCCTCCACCCATAAGTCCACCTACTCAATCTCAAAACTTTGAGCTACCTGGATCATCCACTAAACACTAATTCACAATTGATGGAGTCATGCCCTTATGCGGGGACAGCGATGAAGCATAAAGGTATTTATTAGGTTTAAACTAATATGTTATTTACGTTACATAGAAGGCTTAAATGTGCCTTGAATAAATTTTAGAATCCCCCCTCCTTTATATTGACCAGTATTTTAATTTATAAAACTATAGTATATTAATTTGTTATTATTCTGATTATTGAGTTTTAGCTTTTACTATAGTAAAGATGAATTAGGTAGGCCTAATTGTTTATAAAAGTGCACACACATTCACATGCAAACAGGGAATATTTTTGTATAAACCTATGTACTTGGTAAGACTATCTTTGACAGGATTAGATCTCCAACCTATCCATCGCAGGGGACAGTGTACAGTGTATATTAAAAGCAGCATTAATATGATAATGAATATAATAATACACAGTTCTTGACAGCCCAAACTTAAAATTGATTTCCATAGCGTGTATAAAGTTTGAATGTAAAAGTTCTCCATCTGTTTCGAGTAGGTGAGATCTGGCAACTGTGCGCTCCATAAGACCTGTACTGTAGAGTAAGAGTGAAACGGGCTATAGACAGTCAGGCAACCAGTGTAATGATATCGATTTTCCTGGCTTTATTAACATTTGAGATCATATTTCCTTTTTTCAGTTGACTTGATTTAAACTTATATTTTCTAAGAAACGGCCATGTTTCTTTTTTTTATTTCATTTAGCTGCACGTGTCAAGGGCATGGTCTGAATTCCGGGTAATATTGCAGAGACGCCAAGCCAGATTTAGTTTCGCGCTCAAAGATAATTTCCCTATTGGTCAATGAAAAGAATGGTAAGGTGATTGTGAGATGAAATGAAGGACCTACAGTTTAACGTGGAATCCGAACCACGGTGGCGACCTGGCATTCCACACATTCACAAGATGTCTTGTCAGAGGTGATATTTCTTTAAGTTTAAACATAATTGCTTCAATTACATAGACATATATTTTAATACAACTTTAAATTAAAATTTCAACTTTCAATTTGATTCTACTGTGAATGTTTAGTTTGATTACTCTTTGCACATAAATACAATATTGATAGTCATTCATTAATTTGGTTTATTACTCACAATAAATTAGTTGGTTGTTAACTGTACTTTTCGCCACACCTTAAACATGTTAAGCCTTCCTGTATCGCTTAAATGCCTTTTGACTCCACTCTACCTTTTATTTATTACACATTGATTGCTTGAGAACTAATTTCCTTTGAAATTATTATTCTCAACTAAATATCTCCTCGCAGAACTCATAACCTCATATCTTATCTCCAAAATCTCCTTCACAACACCTTAAACTTCAATTGGTTGTCATTTCAACCCAAATATCTCCCTATAATCTCACCAATTCTTAAATGTGCATCATCATGCAAAACTTATTACTCGTGTCATCTTAAGGCACCGTTTGCTTCAACATCTAACTTCACATATTAAAGAAAAACAACCGCTTCCTTGTATATCAACCAACTCTCTTGCTTTTACAAACTTTTGTATTTCACAACTATCTATTTTTGTTATTATTGCTATGATTAAGCCTTTAAGTCAAAACATAAAACTCTTCACATTGAAATTTATTTTGAAGTATGAAATTATCTTTTACTTTAATTGATATAGTTACATTTTTTATCTATTAAAATCACTGTTTACTTTCCAATTTCTCAAACTTATGAAAACATGAAGTTGACCTCTTTCAAAACTCAAACCCTGGTACCTGGATGTTTCAATTATCTTTTAGACTCCAAGTCTATATTATTCCTTATGGAATAAATACACATCTATTTTTAGTGTTTGAAAACTTAATCAACATAGAATCTTCATTCTACCTAGTTCACAATAAAATGTCTCTGATCAAATACCAAACCAGATGATTTTTTTTTAATCCAATATTTATACTTTTCTCATAAGTATTAATTTTACCCATGAACATTTTTATATACAACATTTATTTTAATTTGAACTTAACAGTTTTAGATTTTCTTACATAATATAGTATATTTTACAACAGATTAACCCTTTATTGTGTCCTATCCAAATATAATACATCCTAACTGATCAATGACAGCAGTTTCATGAAACATCCTTTCACTTGTGAAAGACCACTTGTATCATTCATGTTAATTACAATGAATTTATAACAATACTTCTTGACACAATAAAACAAAACAGAAGTTCTAACCTTAACTTCCCCTCATTGAAAAACTTCCTCCTACTTACCATGTAAAATAATATTTTGTGACACAAATTTCAAATGATTAACCTGTTCAATGGTCCGATTTCCTTGCCAATACCCTCCCACGTACGGACTATCACGTGATTGGGCAATCAGTTTTCCTGACCTGCTATCCCTGGTATTGACTGTATCCGATTTAAACTTGCTGGTTGATGAACTTGTGCAGTTGTTACATTAGTTTGACCTACATTATTGTTGTTTGACCGATTTGGATTTGTAGGGTAGGAGGTCTTTGATTCCCTTCTCTTTTCCATTGTTGATGGGGAAGAAACTGTCTTTGTCCCTGACCTTGAGAGTTAAAAGGAGGGGGTCTATTAGGCCTACTGTTCCTCTCTCTGTTCCCATCGTTATGTGGAATCTGTTCCTGTCTGTACCTATCAAATTGTTCCCTTAGTGGGCTACTTTTACTTTCCCATTCTTTATTTCGATTTCTCCTATCATCAAACGCTACTAATATTCTTTCCATTTCCTTTAGGTTCATCATGTTGGTACCTATCAATACATCTTGAACTGGGATAGGAAAATGATGAGTTAAGTGTCCTATCAACCTATGCTCTTCTATTGGATATCTCAAATATCTTGCCTGAGTAATGAACTTATGAAGATATTCACTCATCGTGCCATTTCTAGGATCATACCGTCCATTAAAAATAAGTTGCAGAAAGTCATCTTGCATCGCTTGTGACCAGTACTTTTCTAAAAAATGTTCCTTAGCTTGTTGGTAAGTTTCCCACTGATCTTCTAAGTTATCAGCCCATACCCTAGCTTACCCTTCCAAATTAGACATCCATATTTCTATCTTATTTTGTTCACTAAAATGTCCCCCTTTTATTACTCGTTCAATTTTTTGAAGGTACTGAACTGCTGACACATTGCCCTTTTGTCCCCTGTACTTTGGAATAAGAGACATTGTCACCTCATTTAAACCCTTGGATATGTTAGAGTGGTTACATACACTACTTACAACTTCCCCAACATTTTTGGTTTGTTTAAATTCTTCAGCTAATTCGTTAATTCTTCTATTCAATTTTCCTACTGACTCACTATTCTCCCTAATTAATCCTTTACAGTTCTCCCCGGTTTGTTTACATTCTTTCATTACGACCTCACTTATCTGAGTTGTAATTAAGTTCTTATTGACCTCACTTTCTAAAACTGACTGTACTATTTCTACAGTTGTTTTTGCCTGACTGACCTGAAGATCCAAATTTACTATTTGATTCTCTACACCTTTTAATTTCCAATTAAAATCTTTTTCAACATCATCAATTTTACTTTTGTTTATGTTTGTTTCTTTTGCGAGCTCTAAATAATTTTCTCTTAACTTCTCCTGTCCATCCTCTAAATTAATTTGTTTCTCACCCAATTTTACTAAATCTTTTCCAAATTGACTAAATTGAATAGTAAATTCTTTATTAGTTTTTTCTAGCTGGTTAATTTTTAAGTCTACTTCCCCAAATCTTTTCTGGCAAATCTGTCTACTTTGCTCAATTTGCTCACATAGAAAATTCTTATTTGCTTCTATGTCTATTTTTAAATCTATATTGCTTTCTTTAATCTTCTGCCCTAGATCTAGACTAATTGCTTCTATTTTTTGATTAGTTTTGTTATTGCTTTCTCTAATTTCTGCCAATAAAATGCTCATGATTTCATGAAAGTCTTTTAAAGGATCTGCTACCATTTGATTTGTTACTATTTCCTTTCCTTCACTATTTACTCCTAGACTTTCTATCATTATCATATCCTCCCTTTTTTCTTGATTAACAATTTCTTTCTGACCTATATCTGGTGCAATATCATTTTCAGTGGGCAAGACATTGTTTTCCACATGATTTTGATAAGCACTTTGATTATTTTTTATGCCTGCTGCTACTTGATCATAGCCTGTTATTTCATCTGACTCTGTGCTTGTTTCAAGTTTATTCATTTCATCTAACCCTAATTGGTTATGTGGCCTTTCATCAAAGTCTGAGTCATCTAAACCATTGTCATTGTCACTGCCTAGTAACATTTCTCCATTTACATTTGTCATTTTAAAATAAAATAATTTCCCCAGTGTTTCCAAAATATTAATGTTAGGTTGTTTTTTATTTCATGCAAAATGTTGCTGTGTTCTTAATAATAATATTAATTTTAATGTTGGTGGCTTATCTGTGATTTATTAATTTTTTGTTGTCTCGTAGTCCCTTGTTGCCGTGTGGTCTCCAGCTTTGTCGCGTAGTTCGTTTATCATTTGTTTTCCCGCTTCTGTCAGCTGTTCACATTCCTTGTCCACCACGTCATTGAACTGATAGATCTCCGCTCTAGATGTTTCCTTCTTGCAGCTCGCTCGCCAGTTGGAAGTGAATCCCGGACCCTTGGTCGTTCTTGTCCCTTTGAAGTAGCATCTGTTCTAGTGGTCGTGTTGTCTAGTTTGTCCTTGGTTCTCGCCTCGTGTCGTCCTGTCGCTGTAGTTGTCGGTATCTCAGTCTGTAGAGCGCATCGTCTTCTTATCTCGTGTCGTTGGTTCAAGCCTCGATTTGGTCACTGTTTGAAACTTCTCGTGACTTGCCCCTCAGTTGGACGCCAATTGTAACGTATTTCCTCTTCATGCCCCTCGTTGTTCGTGAATTGTAACGATTACAATTGAATCTTCTTGTCGTGCCATTTCTTATATAACCTCCACGTTGAGCGCCATTTGAAACAATTATATATATATATTTTCAGAGGTTATATAATTGGGTAATATTGTTGAATATTAAGACTTCCTCGTACTTTATATGTTAAGTTTTATTTGCACATTATTTTATCAATTACATAAGACTAGTAGTCAGTCTCACCCACCTAAGACGAGGATTCTATCTCAACTACCTAAGACGAGGAGTACATTTCAACTAACTAAGACGAGTAGAGAGTCTCAACTGGCTCAGACGAGTAGAGAGTCTCAACTAAATCAGAAGAGGAGTTCATTTCAACTGGCGTCAGCAAGCCAAGCGTCTTGCTGCCTTGTTGATTGTGAACCACGTAGAAAAAGATAATCTCGAATTTCTTTTCATCGACCAATAGGGAAATTATCTTTGAGCGCGAAACTAAATCTGGCTTGGCGTCTCTGCAATATTACCCGGAATTAAGACCATGCCCTTGACACGTGCAGCTAAATGAAATAAAAAAAAGAAACATGGCCGTTTCTTAGAAAATATAAGTTTAAATCAAGTCAACTGAAAAAAGGAAATATGATCTCAAATGTTAATAAAGCCAGGAAAATCGATATCATTATACTGGTTGCCTGACTGTCTATAGCCCGTTTCACTCTTACTCTACAGTACAGGTCTTATGGAGCGCACAGTTGCCAGATCTCACCTACTCGAAACAGATGGAGAAATTTTACATTCAAACTTTATACACGCTATGGAAATCAATTTTAAGTTTGGGCTGTCAAGAACTGTGTATTATTATATTCATTATCATATTAATGCTGCTTTAATATACACTGTACACTGTCCCCTGCGATGGATAGGTTGGAGATCTAATCCTTTCAAAGATAGTCTTACCAAGTACATAGGTTTATACAAAAATATTCCCTGTTTGCATGTGAATGTGTGTGCACTTTTATAAACAATTAGGCCTACCTAATTCATCTTTACTATAGTAAAAGCTAAAACTCAATAATCAGAATAATAACAAATTAATATACTATAGTTTTATAAATTAAAATACTGGTCAATATAAAGGAGGGGGGATTCTAAAATTTATTCAAGGCACATTTAAGCCTTCTATGTAACGTAAATAACATATTAGTTTAAACCTATTAATACCTTTGTGCTTCATCGCTGTCCCCGCATAAGGGCATGACTCCATCAATTGTGAATTAGTGTTTAGTGGATGATCCAGGTAGCTCAAAGTTTTGAGATTGAGTAGTTGGACTTATGGGTGGAGGAGATGACACAGGGGATGATGAGGTAAATCTTATTAAAAACTGCTCCTCGTAATCCTGCAGCTCATCTGCTTTCCACATGTCATTTTCAATTTTTTTGACGTGATTTACTTAATTGAACCAGTTATCTACAGAAACCTTTTCATACGCGGCAGATATTAAGGACATCATATCTTAACCTTAAAACTAGTATTGTTCATTTTAATAAATGTTTCTACCTGAGCGCACACCATCTCTATAGGCTTAAGTTCACAATGATACGGAGGCAAACGAATGACTTGTCGATCCACCGCCTTCGCCATCTCATCCACTTTGTATTTTTCAAATTTTTGTTTGTGCTGCAAAACCAAATAAAGCATTTCCCGTTTCAACATTTCGTCATCAACATCAATGTTCTTATGGATAAGCCACTCAGCTATTTGAGCTTTACACCATGATGTGGTCGGGATCGCTTCACACCTTCTGCTGTGATAGGCTGCATTATCGATTACGATAACAGCTCCTTCAGATGTATTAGGGAGTAATTGTTCTGAAAACCACTTTTCATAAACGTCACCATCCATTTCGTCATAGGCATCTGCTGTGTTTTTCTTGCACAAAAATGTGAGTTCAGCACCTTCAACAAAGCCATTGCCATTTCCAGCGTGAACCATCGCAAAGCGTGGTCCGCGAGCCCGTGGTGGGCTTCAGTCCCGTGCTTAACCCCTCAAGAAAGGCTTGCCGAGAACTCTGAAACAAAAAGAATAGTTTTATTTAAAATATATATATCACCGCGTCTAACTTCCTGATCAGGTTATACACATTATATGATAACTTTATTGGGGTATAAAGATGGAGAAGGAATATTTTAGAGGTAATCTACCCAATTTGCATGAATGGAGAGTGGGAAATCATTTAGGAATAAATCACCCTTAGTAGGCCCGACCATGATTTAAACCCTGATCTCCCCATCATTCGCCGGCCAGTCTAACACAAGAATGACTCCATAGACCATTGGGTCACTAAGCCGGGTAGAATTATTGTTTAACAGTAGAAAATATAAATAGTAGGAAATATTTGTTATATTCATTTTTACATGCATTCATAATATCATTAAAACATTCGGTTGGATGTTAAATTAATGGTCTGAGGTCTGTTTGTTGAGTTTGTCTTATAATTATGTTGGGGCTGAACCAATATATATAAATAATATTTTAAAGTTTAGAATTGGGATTTAAATCCCTTACTATGTATAGTTGGTTATAGAGTTATAAGATAAACTCAACAAACAGACCTCAGACCATTAATTTGACATCCAACCGAATGTTTTAATGATATTATGAATGCATGTAAAAATGCATTAACAAATATTTCATACTATTTATATTTTCTACTGTATAGAAAATATCCTTAAGCATTCGCAGGTCTGAAATTACCATTCCTATTTTTCACAAATAATAATTGAAGTTAGTATTTCTCTCCTTATTTAATAATGTTCTTTTCAATTTGCATGAAGCTAATGACAAATATTTTAGAACTGCCGAGATTATTGTTTGTATAAAATTAAATTAAACATATCTAGGGATGCAGGCTTATTTTATTTGTATGTCAAAAAAATAATATATATTTTTGTAATAAAAACTACGAAAATAATGGCTTAAACTCGTATCCCATTTCTTCCTTAAACATGACATCCATTGAACAGTTGTGAAAGAATCAGATAAAGCCAAGAAAATGATATTAATATAAATGACTGAATTTCAATTAACACACTTGTAATGAGAATTAAACTTGGGCATTACGAAACAAAAGTTAATGTTATATTGATTTCAATAAAACTATTTTACAGCCATATGGAAATGTAGAAAAGTAGACAAGAGAAGAACTTCTCTCTTACACCGGTCGATATTGTCATATAGAAGTAGACAGATGTTCTTACCTCATACACAGCCAGGTCGATGCCAGCGTGAGGGATGGTTCATATGATGTTTGGCACATTGCCCCTGTAGAAGCCTTGGAGGCCTCCCTTGCCATACATTCTCCTAGCTGCGTCCACAATGCTCTTGTACTGACCAGTCTTACGGAGAGCGAGCCTAGTATTCATGAGCTGGCAAGAGCAGACTCTTGTCAAAACAAGGAATGAACAAGCATGAACACATTAATACCTATAAAGAGTTGTACCCATATCTACATAAGCAGCAGAAACGTGGACATGGAATGTCACAGAGACCAGGAAAGTGTAGGCCATGGGAATGGAGTTTGTGATGAACATGAGATAGTAGAGGAAGCAAGGGTGAGATGGTATGGTCATGTAATGAGGATGTAAAAGAGAATGATGGTAGTTGAAGTTTGGAAGGAAGAAACTGAAAGAAAGACCAAGAAAGAGATGAGGCAAAGTAGGTAACAACAAGCGTATGAGTCAGAGAAGAAGAATGAGCAAGAGTAAGGAAGGGAAAATCGTTGGAGGAAGTTTACTAAAGCCTAAGGCTGGAAACAGTTAATGTTGATGATGGTGAATTAATTCAGTTATTATCTAAATTAATGGTCTGTAATCTGGTTAAGTTTATTCTATAGTTTTAAAAGTACCAGAGCTCTAAAACAAACTCGTATGTCTTTTTAATCTAGAATGCACTTTAAAGCAGTTTTTCTCAAAATTTGCAAAAACACACTCAATACAACCGTCCGGGCTACTAGCTCGAAACGACCCATCAAACCAAGCTAAATGATCTTAACGTCTATTCTGCGTGACCACCGATACGTGCTACGATAATAATACACTCTATTTTATAGTTTCAATTAAATTAAAGATAAATAGACGATTATAATGCTTAGACCAAGACCTTGAATTAAAAAATAATGTTAGTTTTAATATTACAATTGGACTATATCTATATAAATTTAGGTGTAGTGTCAAATTATTATATTTGTATGATTTAGAGCTACGTACTTGCTGGACTCTATCTATAAAATTGTATTCTATCAACATTATATGTGTATTATTTAGAGTTAAAATAAATCTAACATTTGGTTTATGAAACTCCAACAATAAAATTACTCTTACAATCGACCCAATAATGCTCGTTCGTTTCCCTGGAAATGATTGAAATAGACCATACCTTCATTGGAATATCTCATTGACGTTTGTACTACAATTATTTTGTTAAAAGAGCTATTATTTTCAATATGAACTTGAGTGACTTATTGATTTTCTTCTTCCTGGTATTATTAAGTTCCAGGTTGTTGAAGGAGCTATTTAGAGTTGCCGGAACTACATAATCGGCCACAAACATGTCGGAGTTGGGAACCCACAAGGTGAGACTGTTGCTTACCTTATATGTAGTTCTATGCAATTTGGTTCAATAAATTTGGGAAAACCTGTATATTCATATCAACACACAAGCTGAAAATCATTGTAAAATTAAATTCTTGTATTGTATACTTGGCTACACAACAGTCCTTCCAAGTGGCAGATGATTCAAGTATGATCGCTTGCATAGTATTGGTCGCTCATATGTAGCTGACGATTTCACACGTCCACCACATACTCAGTCTTCAACTATAAGTGAAGAATGAGCGTAAACGTGGGATTAGTCCTGAATAGCTCAGTGGTAGAGCATCCGTGCCCTAAACCAAAGGTCTTGGGTTCAATACCCGTTTTCAGGTGTATTTTTTCAAATACTTTAAATTAAATATAAGGGAGTAACATGGTTGGTAGAGCTTATTGAAAATCACTATTAGGTACTAAAATTTCGAAACTTGCCGTGAATATTTTATTATTAATATTTTATTTGTTTCACACATAATGACCAGCCTGCTACTGGGCCCCTCATTGGGAAAGATCAGTATTGCAAGCTGAAGCGCCCAGCATCCAGCGATTAAAAATGTGATCCCCTCCCGGGCCCGAGGACCCCCAAAACCGCGACCCCCATGTGCCCCGGTGGGGCACCGGGGGGAACCTTTTTTTTCCGCGGTGGATCCCGAAGGGTTTTTTAAGCTAGAAACCCGGGGACCCCCATGGCCCGGGTTACAAATCTTCTTCCCCCAAAAGGCCCGCGGAGCACCGGCGGGAAGGTTTTTCCGGAAGGTGGCGCCAAGAAGAGTTTTTGAGCCGGAGGCCGCGGGGCCCATTGTTCCGGCGTACAAAATCTTCTTCCCCAAAGTGCCGCTGGGCACCGGGGGAGAAGCCGTTTTTCAGGAAGGGGGCCCAAAAAGAGTTTTTTTGGCCCGGGGGCCTGCGACCCCTATGTGCCCGGGGTCAAACTTTTTCTTCGAGAAAAGCGAGCCCTGTTTATATATTTAATAATTGTATTTATATTTTGTTTCTTATTTCGATTTTGATGTACCTCCCGCCAAATTTTGTCTTTACAGAACTCAAGCAGCTTCACAGTTATTACCAAAGTGTTATTATTCTCAACTCTACATATTATTTTTTTCGATTAAATTTATGTACCAGCGCAAAATTCCCGTCGTACATAACTCACACAACCAAAAAACAATTATTACTAAAGTGTTATTATTCTCTAACTCTACTATTATTATTTCGATTCATTGATGTACCAGCAGCAAAATTCTCGTTGCTACTTTAAATCACACAACCAAACAGTTATTACCAAAATGTTATTTTCTCTCCTCAACTCACCATGTTTTATATGATCCTCCATATTCATTTTTAAAAAGGAATTAAATTCTGTGCTGTACCCAAATTTTTTCTTTTTATTTCATCGAGTTTGCATTACAGAATATAATCTCTAAAATAATAATTTCAAAAATTGTTTATAAAACAGCTCCCCGAAGTCCCACACAACCCCAATAAACTAAACCCTTTTTAACCAAACATTAAAAAATAATGGAAAAAAGCAAAAATTTAGTTCCAAAAAATTTTAATAGATGGCAATAGAGTAGATAATTTGTTCTAAAAATTTAATAGATGGCACAGAGTGATATTTGTTTTACAAAATAGCATAGAAGGAAATAAGGGAAATATTAGTTTAAAAAAAATTTTTAATAGATGGGTTTAAGATGCCACAGTTTCTAATTTGAATCCGCGGAATGAGCATACATGGTGGGGATCATGTTCTATAGGGGCTATAATGACCTTCAAAGTGTGGAACCCGGGGATGCCGTAATTATCGAATTATATATATTTAAAATTAGATATTACTCCTCACACTACCACCATGTTCAAGGGGCCCCATTTCATTTTGAATCTGCGATTAGCACACATGGTGGGGTTATAGTTCTATATGTCTATAATGACC
>JBCFYV010003508.1:13611811-13634800 GCA_039000515.1 Timema cristinae | reverse complement strand
AACAAAAGAGCAGTAAATAATGTGTGTTTATAAATTCATGTTATTAAATAAATAAATACAGACATGGTATTATGTAAAGGAATAACAAAAGGAAATATAAATGGTGCAATTAAGACCAAATAAAGAATAAATAACTGACAGATGCTGTGAATCAATAAAGAACGTTATTATAATATATTATTATTAACATGCAGAAAATAGTTTGGTTATTTGTACACGAAATTATGACAGGTGTAGTGTGGCGTGCGCATCGGGTGGCGAGCTCTGCAAACTCTAGCGCTTGTGTCGCGCTCGGCTCAGAGTGGGCTGACGCGACGAGAGGTGTGATGATTAACTGGCCTGACTTGAAAGAGTCAACACCTCTCTCCGAATGGCTAGTCTTGTCTGGGAGTCGTCGAACGATGTGCACGCCCACGAGTCAAAGGAAGTCTTCTGTGTGTTGTATAATCTTTAAATAAATTATACAAGTATCTTTCCATCCACGGCTTGATTATTACTTCTAATTAAGATCCTCAAATGGAACCTAGCACAGCACAATGGTAGCAGAGCATTGAACACAGTCGACTTGTTTGACCCATCAGATGATTTGCAAGTTGATGGTAGCAGAGAATAATGGAAACAGACAACAAAGAAACAACGCGTGATAATTTGAAAAACCATCAGCCAAATCCAAGTATACACAAGCATGCAAGACGTCAACAATTCCGTCCCAGAAGTGGAAAGTGACCCATTAGATGACGACTCGACAATCCGGAGGGCAGCGCGAGGCAATATCGCTATCACCAGCCGGATCAACACGTTGCAGACCAGAACCACATAGCAGATTGGAGCCCGTTAGGTGTTCACCATATCCAGCCCAGGGGCCATCAGACGAAGAGGCCAAACGGCCATTCAACAAGCATCCCTACTCGGAAACAACGGGAAGGTCGGCGGTTCGCCATGAACGAGCGACCCGAGAATGGATCAACAACAAGCACGACCTACAGGATCTACCAGTCAACATCACCACTAATAGCTAAGTACAGTCATCAAGTTCCAGCAACCCATTCTCCAAATGTTTAATCCAGTGTGGGCACATTCGATGGGGAGGGGTGGTAGATGGGCAACACCCATCTCAATCAGGGCTCACCAATAATAAATATAAAGAGTGATTTCTCCTTTTTTTAAGGTTAGATGAGTTTAATGGGAATCAAAATGAGTAAACTATACGTTCAGGGGCCAGTTGGACTTGACTACCTCTTTGAAATAAAACTGTTGAATGTTGGTCTAATAGGTAAGAAACATCTTAAAAACAATTGATTTGGTGACGTAGAAAAAAAGTTATACGTAGGAGTCAGGCCCCTTCTAACATTCACACTACTATACACCAAGGTTTAGCCTTACTATAAACCATTGATGAGGTATTATTTACTCTTAGAAACAGGCTTAGCGCTATAGGGTGGAAGCCACTAGGTAATAATACAGACTAAAAAGAAAACAAGGTCTAACGAAAGGTGTACGTTTCGTTTGACGCTGTTGCCGAGGTCAAGGGGTCAATTGTCTAGCTAGCGCTACGCGTTAACATTGAGAACCTATTATTTAGGACATCACCTAGGCCAAATAGAGCAAGCGCCGGCGTAAGGTTAAAAGGGAAAAAGAAGGTAAGGGTCGAACATCGTAGAGTGAATAGGGGACGCGTAGATGAGAAGAAGCCGAACCAGGGAAATTATCTCAAAATCCCATAGAATAGTAGACTAGACTCTTACCCAATAGTTAATTCTACTCGCCGTCATCATGGATTTGGACCCAAACAGGTTGTTGAAAGATGAACTACAATACGAGATCATAATTCGTGGAGAAACCCGTTAGATACGGTGGATGGGTTACGCAGCCAACTCCTCCTACTATTAGACAGGGAAAGAGACTTAAACGCCTCGATAGTAAAAACAGCCTTAATTCCTCCGCTATCAGACGAAGTTCCCATAGTAGAACGGAGGTTACATACCCTAAAGGAAGACCTAACTGACAAGACAGAACTTACCCCGAGTCAAATAAAGAAATTTGAAACTACCTTGTTACATCTTTCGTCGAGACTAGAAAGGGCGACCATAGACGATAGTAAGTTCATAGAAGGAAAAGAGGCTGTGTTTAAAATTATGTGAACAACTCAAAGCAAAGGTAAAGTCGCTTAGGGGGCACCAAAAGGAGCCCACGCGTTCTAGTAACTGTACCGTGGTCGCATACTACACCGCCACCACTTAGTTCGCCTGGCTACTCACCCTGTTTTACTGCCCTGTCGGAGAACACATTCGAGGCCGAAGGCGAGCTTTTTCGACCAGTACGATCCGCTCACACAACAAACAAACTCTATCTAACGTCCTGGAAGAACAACCTGTTTTTCATCATCAAGATAGATGACAGTGAATAAAGCGCGTGCGCGATCTGATAAACTTGGCTGGTTCTCAATCGTCGTGTACTCGTCACCCCCCCCCCCCGTTATCCAAGACCAAGACTTCATAGCGTTCTGCGCAGGCGCCCATGAGGTCTTCTGATCGCCGATTGGACAATATGATATCGAATTATGGCTATTCATTCCAACCCCCTTTTTTTCTCCTCTGAATTCAAATGAATAAAGGCGAGTGTTTGACATGGAATAAATCACTCTTTGATGCCACTAGCCGTTAGAGGAACTAATACTCCCAACAATGTAAGTTGACATAATGATGACGAGCTAGTTAGAGGTATTGCATCGTTAAATGGTAGACTGTAGGTTATAAATTGATTCTCCAGTATGTGAACAGTTTAGCAGTACTAAATGTAGTACTTTGGATACTTGTTGTACTTTAATGTTTTGATTAGAAATTTAGGACAATTTACTTTCAATATGTTTATACATCTAATTTCGCAGGTTTACCAAAATAGCCTTTGGAGGACTAAAGTTAGTTGCTTAGATATTTGTCATGTTATAATGTTATGATTAGAAATTTAGGACAATTTACTTTCAATATGTTTATATATCTAATTTCGCAGGTTTACCAAAATAGCCTTTGGAGGACTAAAGTTAGTTGCTTAGATATTTGTCATGTTATAATGTTATGATTAGAAATTTAGGACAATTTACTTTCAATATGTTTATATATCTAATTCCGCAGGTTAAACAAAGTAGGTTTTGGGAAACTAAGTTTAGTAATTTAAATATTTGTTATGCTACATTGTTTTGATTAGAAATTTATTTCAAGTAACTTTCAATATGTTTATATATTGAATTCTGTGGGTTAACAAACGTAGGGTATGCTAGTTTAGGAGAACTAAGTATAGTACTTTAAGTAGTTGTCATGATATATTGTTTTGACTAGTTAATCAGGAGTATCTATGTTTTGATGACCAGAGCGAGTAAGAATGCGCCAAGCTTAAATTCTAAATATTATGTCATATATATATATATATATATTTTTTTATATTTTACATCTTGTTATATTGTTAAATAAACTGGCCAAGGCTTAGTATCTTGTTATCTCCTGTTTTGTTTTTGCGAGGTCCCTGCCTTATATACAAGTTGTTTAAATAATCTAATAGGGAATATTACTTAACTTGAGTGGTGGTCAATAAGGATCCCTGTGATTTAACTAAATAAATGCCTAAACCATTTAAGCATGGTTGAGCTGCGCCACTCTGCTTCACAGGGTTTTATATTTATATTATATATTTATATCTTTTTGATCATTGCACTCATATTGTTGTTTGTTTGTTACAATCCTCGTTCTACGCCATGGATCGGACACCGATGGACACTTCTGAAATACTTGGCTGTAAATCTCAAGTATACAAGCTAAACCGAGAGGCGTTAATTGCGGAGCTCGTGGGCCGAGGGATAGCCGTTAACCCCGAATCCACTGTTCGTGAATTGAGGACCATGCTGTCTCGGGAGTTGGGTGAGAAAAATCCATTATTTTCTGACGTTGATAATAGTGATGTGCCCGGTCAGGTGGTCGGTAGGAATAGAGAGGTCCCTATGACCAGTGTTGAGAGGCAGGCCCATTAGATCCTGTTGGTAACACATTATCTTCGCAGAACCCACTCTCTAACCATGTTATTGTTCGGTCAGACGGTTCACATGATAGTAGGACTCGGTCCAAAGTAGTCAGTGATTGGTTGAATCGCATTCCTGTGTGTGATGGACAGAATAGTTCCGCGTTGTTCGCTTTCCTGCTGGAAGTAAACAAAGTCCATAAATTACGTCTGGTTGAGGACGCGGAAATATTAGTGTTATGTCTGGGGAAAACTTCAGGGTTCTTAACACACCTTATCTCCGAGGGGATAAGTCAGGGGACCCCCTGGGTTACTGTTATGGATAACATATTTGACTCTCTAGTTTCTAGGAGAGAGAGGGAACGTTTATGTTCAGAATTCGTGTACCGTTTCCAACTTCCACACGAATCTCTTAGGATTTTTATTCTTTCTGTGTCAGAAGCAGCGAGCATCCTCAATTTAAAACTCAGTGAGCGACAAATCGTAGAAATTATTCTAGAGAATGTGTCGCCTCTTACTAGGAGACATTTTGTATTTTCCCAATTGCCGTGTTCCTTTTCAGAGTTGTACTCTCTGGCTTCCAAAATTGAGGGATCACTTTTGGGTGAACGGGAATATTTTGAGAAGCACCCTATTACAGTTTCTAAACCCTCCGCTTTATCAACCCCTTTTAACCAGAAGTCAAAAAACAGCTTTGGTCAGCTTACATATTCTCAGACCCCCCCGTGATTAATAGACCTTATAATAGCAAACCTACTGGACATCGAGGAGGGAATAATAGTCGCGACCTATCTCGAGTTAGATGTTTTGGTTGTAAGCAATTAGGGCACCTCCGGTACCAATGTCCGGCGGGAAACGTGTGACGTGTAACCTGAGGAGTGGTAAAGTTACACGACGCTTTACTAATATTAATAAACCACTCGAGACCCTATCCCCATGGTCGAATTTTGTATTGGGTCAAATCACGGTGCCGCTTTAGTCGACACGGGCGCTAACGCATCGTTCATTAATGCTGAGTTTCTGAGTAGCATCCGGGGTAGTAAACTCAAATGTGACGTTCCAATAAATAAGTGTGCTCCCCGTACATTTGTTTTAGGGAATGGAAGTAGCATTATTATTGACAGATTTGTTTATCCGTCTCTCAAAATTAATCGTTTTTCTTGGAAAAGAAAGTTATATGTTGTAAACAAACTAGTATGCGACGTCATATTAGGAATGGACTTTTTGTGGGATACTAGAGGTATCTTAGACTTAGGCTTGGGACATTTAAGGTTTGGGTTTAATTCTCAGATTAAAGTGCCATTGTGTCTATGTTCTAGACCCATGTGGTGTAGTCACTTAGGAAGCGATGAAGATCGCGTTAATACCTTGATTAAGAAGTACTCGGATGTCATAACACCCGTCTGGGGAAAATGTGACATACTCCCTATGATATTGTAGTCACGGACGAGATTCCGGTTAGGTCGGGTCCCTATTCATGTAACCCACCCAAAATGAAAATATTTCGCGAGTTGATAGAGGACTTAGAACAGAAGGGGGTGATTAGGCCATCTAAATCCCGTACGCTAGTCCGGCATTTATTATTCCGAGAAAAGGACAAGGACACAGGTTGATCGTAGACTATAGGAAGGTAAATAAAAAAATCCAGTTTGATCCCTACCCCATGCCTAGTGTGGAGAGTGCGTTCCAACATCTAGGGGGCGCTAAAGTGTATAGTCTCATTGACTTGAATGCCAGTTTTTTACAATGCGCTCTCACAGAGCGGTCAAAGAAGTTCACGGCGTTTGTTACCCCTTGGCAATTATACGAATTTAATCGTGTACCGTTGGGCGCTAGTATCGGTGGCCAGGCATTAAGCCGTGTTCTGGATCACATCTTCTCAGACTTAAAATATAAGTTCGTCTTTAATTACCTTGATGACATCTGTGTATACAGTAATTCTCTTGATGAACATCTTGAACATTTAGACATTGTACTGAGCCGTTTGCGTCTGGCGGGTTTGACTGTTAACCCCGACAAGGTCACGTGGGCCAAGCAATCTATCAAGTATCTTGGGTATATTATTTCCAATGGGAATATGCTGGTCGACCCCGAAAGGGTGAAACCCATTGTCGATTACCCACAACCAAAAAACATAAAGGGTGTGATGCGTTTCGTTGGCATGTGCGCTTACTACGCACGCTTTATCCCGCATTTCTCTGAAATTGCTGCCCCCTTAAATTACTTAAAGAAAAAAGGTGTCTCATTTGTCTGGGGAGAGGAACAATCTCGTGCTTTCAAAACTCTCAAGAGCAAACTGATCAGCCCCGAGGTTTTGCACATGCCCGATTTCACTTGCCCATTCCTTCTTCATGTCGACGCTTCTTCTGTCGCCCTTGGCGCGGTTTTGTCCCAGAGAACTGCGGACGGTGTTCGTCCCGTGGCCTTTGCGAGCAAAACCTTGTCTCAGGCAGAACAGAAATATAGTGCTTTCGAGAAAGAATGTCTGTCATGTGTTGTGGGCGTTGAGAAATTCTCTGACTATCTAGAACAGCGCGAATTCGAACTATACACTGACAACATGGCGTTGTCATGGATGTGGCGACACCCAAAGCAGTTAGGAAAGATCGGGAGGTGGGTGCTACGCCTTTCGAAATACAAATTCAGCACGCATCACGTTCCTGGAAGGGATAACGTGACTGCTGATGCCCTATCTCGGATGGCGGAAGATCTGGAGCCGATTGAGACCCAAAATATTGTACAGCCTTTTAATGTAATTCATTCCATCCCGGAGTCATTCATCTCGATTCGAGATCATCAAGGGAGTGACTCGTGGTGCTTGGAACTAATAGATAAAATAAATAAGGGAGAGGAGGTGGGTCCTTATTCTCTTTACAAAGGACTTCTTGTGATATCTAGTGGGAAAGGGAAAGGAAGGAAGATTGTTGTCCCGACTGTGGTACGCAAAATGTTGTTGCGTTATTTCCATCATTCTATTGTTGGTGGTCACCTGGGTATACTTAAAACTTATCGTAAAATTTCTAGGGAGTTCTTTTGGCCAGGGATGTACAGAGATGTGAAACTGCAAGTTAAGCAGTGTGAAGATTGCCAAAAAGCAAAACCGGCGCAGAACACGAAAGTTGGGCTTCATTCGGCCGATGTGGCTCGACTTCCGTGGGAAAAGGTGTTCGTCGACTATGTTGGCCCCCTGCCCCGATCCTCCTTAGGAAATACTTGTATACTCATTGTGTTGGATGCTTTCTCTAAATTTGTGATTATTTTACCGTTGAGGGACATGAAAGCTAAGACCACTGCTAACGCGCTCACTAGACGCGTGTGGGCGATATTTGGTGCCCCCCGAAGTTTAGTGAGCGATAATGGGCCCTGTTTTAGGTCTGCCACTTTCAAAGACTTGTGCTTTGGATGGGGCATTAAACACATAACCACCAGCCCCCACTATCCTTGCCCTAACCACGTGGAGCGTTTCAATAGGAATCTTAAGGTGGCCTTAACCATTTTCCACTCGGTTGATCAAGCTAGGTGGGATCGTGATATTGAGTTCTTAAATGTCGCATTTAATTCCGCGTTTCATGAGTCAACCAATGCCTCTCCGGCTTCGGTGTTCCTGGGTAGAGAACTCAACCACCCTCTGTTAACGGTATGGGATGTGGACCCCTTGCTGGGCGGGGATGAGAAGTTCTCGCATAAAGATAGGTGCCAAAAGGCCTTCGAAGCTTTAAAAAGGGCCCATAAAAAGGTGGCTGATAGGTATAACCTTGGACGTGCCCCTGTTTCGGTTGCTATTGGAGACCTGGTCCTCAATAAAAGTTATCCACAGAGCTCCGCAATTGACAAAATCTCAGCAAAACTCAGTCCGAAGTGGAATGGTCCATGGCGAGTGGAGCGCTTCCTCACCCCTGTAACTGTACTGATTAGTGATGTTGGTGACCCCTCGATCACCAGGCGGGCCCACGTATCTCAAATTAAATCCTGTGGCATCAAAGAGTCCTCATCCCTGGTCCAGGGATGAGTATGTGTGTGAGTCCGTGCTGTAAAAGTGTAAGTGTTAGTATGTAAGTTATTTATCATCTCCGGGAAAGCCCGCAGATTAAGCAACAGAGATAATTACCAGATTTTGTAAACTTAAGATTGTAAGATGGAATCTCCTAGTTGAAGCAATGTTAACTCCAATAAATGGATGATACCCTCGCAGGAGACATCATGATCTGGTATAATTCCAGTGTTATAGCAAAGTAAAATTACTAGAGAAATCTTTACTACAGGTTATATAATGACTTTTTTTTTTTTAATTGTGACATTGAATGCTAGGTTAGATTTTTGCTTGCGATTGTAATGGTTTATATTATATCAGGTTGTGTACGGCTAGTGGGGAGATAAAATTCTGGTGGTGTTCGTTGGGTACTCGCTTTGTGTTTATTTGTTCAGTGGGATCCTTCATCCCTCCTTCATTCCTGTCGTCGAGCCAAAGAACAGAAGAGCCCGAAATGCCTTCGGTTTGGTACAGCGCAGTTGCTGGGGTGGCGAGGACAGGCTGAAAGGCGTGGAGCTCTTGCCAGATTGACGGAGAGCGGTGTTGACCAGCTGCTGATACTGAGATCAAGGAAGACGTCTCTTGGATCGCTGTGTCAAAAGCTTGGACCACCCGAATTCCTGAGTACGGAAGAGGCTGCCTCGTGTAGGGGCGGAGGATTTGTACCGTGGTCGCATACTACACCGCCACCACTTAGTTCGCCTGGCTACTCACCCTGTTTTACTGCCCTGTCGGAGAACACATTCGAGGCCGAAGGCGAGCTTTTTCGACCAGTACGATCCGCTCACACAACAAACAAACTCTATCTAACGTCCTGGAAGAACAACCTGTTGTTTCATCATCAAGATAGATGACAGTGAATAAAGCGCGTGCGCGATCTGATAAACTTGGCTGGTTCTCAATCGTCGTGTACTCGTCACCCCCCCCCCCCCCCGTTATCCAAGACCAAGACTTCATAGCGTTCTGCGCAGGCGCCCATGAGGTCTTCTGATCGCCGATTGGACAATATGATATCGAATTATGGCTATTCATTCCAACCCCCTTTTTTTCTCCTCTGAATTCAAATGAATAAAGGCGAGTGTTTGACATGGAATAAATCACTCTTTGATGCCACTAGCCGTTAGAGGAACTAATACTCCCAACAATGTAAGTTGACATAATGATGACGAGCTAGTTAGAGGTATTGCATCGTTAAATGGTAGACTGTAGGTTATAAATTGATTCTCCAGTATGTGAACAGTTTAGCAGTACTAAATGTAGTACTTTGGATACTTGTTGTACTTTAATGTTTTGATTAGAAATTTAGGACAATTTACTTTCAATATGTTTATATATCTAATTTCGCAGGTTTACCAAAATAGCCTTTGGAGGACTAAAGTTAGTTGCTTAGATATTTGTCATGTTATAATGTTATGATTAGAAATTTAGGACAATTTACTTTCAATATGTTTATATATCTAATTTCGCAGGTTTACCAAAATAGCCTTTGGAGGACTAAAGTTAGTTGCTTAGATATTTGTCATGTTATAATGTTATGATTAGAAATTTAGGACAATTTACTTTCAATATGTTTATATATCTAATTCCGCAGGTTAAACAAAGTAGGTTTTGGGAAACTAAGTTTAGTAATTTAAATATTTGTTATGCTACATTGTTTTGATTAGAAATTTATTTCAAGTAACTTTCAATATGTTTATATATTGAATTCTGTGGGTTAAAAAAACGTAGGGTATGCTAGTTTAGGAGAACTAAGTATAGTACTTTAAGTAGTTGTCATGATATATTGTTTTGACTAGTTAATCAGGAGTATCTATGTTTTGATGACCAGAGCGAGTAAGAATGCGCCAAGCTTAAATTCTAAATATTATGTCATATATATATATATATATTTTTTTTTATATTTTACATCTTGTTATATTGTTAAATAAACTGGCCAAGGCTTAGTATCTTGTTATCTCCTGTTTTGTTTTTGCGAGGTCCCTGCCTTATATACAAGTTGTTTAAATAATCTAATAGGGAATATTTACTTAACTTGAGTGGTGGTCAATAAGGATCCCTGTGATTTAACTAAATAAATGCCTAAACCATTTAAGCATGGTTGATAACGAAGAGGAGCTATCCAGCCGACTAGCAGAGGGCTCGGGGGTGGAAAGAGATCCCACGACTGAAATCAAAAAAACCCAGAATGACAAATCACCTATAACTGATCCCATTCAAATGGAACCGCATGAGGTTGTTAAATCCAGACTGTTTACGGTCTTGAGTATAGTGAGAAAATGGGGAGTACGTTTTGGGGAGGAGTCAGACCCAGTGGATTGTTTAGAAAGAGTAAATGAACTTAAAGCCACTTACCATTTAACCGATAAGGAGTTATTACAAGCGCTTCCCGAAATTTTTCAAGGAAGTAGGTTACGGTGGTTGAGAAACAATCAACATAACTGGCGCGATTGGGAGCAATTTCAAACATTATTCAAAGTTAATTTTTTTAAGACTAACTACCAAGAGTTAATAGAAGAGGAGATTCCGGGAAGGATACAAAAACCCACGGAATCCGTACAGGAGTATGTAACTGAATTGCAAACTCTAATTAGAAGGCACGGGGGGTTCACGCCGGAACAGGAGCTGAACCGAATTTTTCGCAACCTAAGGCCCGATATTAAAATAAGTTTAACTAGAACCCAGATACAGTCCATCCCTCAGTTAGTGAAAGAGGCCGCAAGTTTCGAATTGAGCCAACAAGAAATAAAAAATTACAATAGACACTTTAGCGAAGAAAATAAACTTAGAAGGAACCCCAGTGTTGGCGGACGGCGTAACCAGGAAAACCGGCAATACCAAGAGGAGCCCACGTTTGCACGAAGGGTGGAGAGGGAAACATTACCATACAATCCAACAGTCAGACGCGATAGAAAAGGTAATATCTCCTCCCTAAAAACTCGAGAATGCTTCAATTGTTTTTCGACTACGCATTTGGTCCGTGACTGCCCTAATAGAAACCCAAGGGGTAAGGAGCAAGGTAAAGGGAAGTTTTTTTTAAGTAGGCGTGGTCCGAACAACCGATCCACGCCGCTGAATCCACTCGCGAATCACAACCACGAGGGCGCGCTAAAGGGAGTGAATATAAATATTGGCAAAATAAATACAATCGCTCTTTTGGACACGGGCTCAGTTAGCAATATCATGTCTATAGAGTTCTATGAAAATCTAGAAAAAAACAAACTAAAAGGGCTTACACCATGTGACGTACGATGCGTCTTAGCGGACACTAGAACCTTAAAAGTTAAACAAAGAGCAAGGATAAATATCAAAATAGGCAGGTGGGCGTGGCATATTTGGTTTCTGATTGTGGAATCCTTGGTGACACCGGTTATATTAGGACACGGATTCATGCGTGACGCAGGGATGAAAATTGATTTTGCTAATAATAAGGTGTGTTTTGAATTCGATAACCAGCTAGAGTTTGAATTAGAGCCCTTACCTGAACGGAGGGAGGTAACGGTAACGGTAGCGGTGGAGACTAAATCCACGGGACGCTTTAATAAGGTGCTGAGTGAATATACGGACGTAATAAGTGAAAAAATAGGAAGGACCCATGTTCTCACCTTAGACATTGAACTCCTCGACAATTGCCCAGTGCGTTCTAAACCGTACCACTATGCGCCACCCAAATTGCAAGTACTTAGGCACCACATCCAAGAACTAATAAAAAAGGAAATTATCAGACCCTCGAAAAGTCCGTATGCGTCCCCAGCCTTTCTCGTAACGAAGGAAAACAAGGAAAATAGGATGGTCATCGACTATAGGAAATTGAACGCAAAGGTGAAGTTTGAAGCGACACCCTTACCAACTATCGAAATGGCCTTTCAATACTTGGGAGAGGCCAAGATATATACGGTGTTGGATCTTAATAGGGCATACTACCAACTTCCCTGTCGGAGGCATCCAAACCGTACACGGCGTTCATCACGCCCGTGGGGCTATTTGAATTCAATTTTCTCCCATTCGGAATGTGCAATGGGGCACAATCTCTCAGCCGATTGATGAACACCATATTTGGGGACATACAATTCGAGTACGTATTTACGTATCTGGACGACCTTGTAATTTATTCTGCAAACGCCCAACAACATGAAAAACATCTGAGAGAAGTGTTCAGAAGATTAAGGGAAGCAGGCCTAACCATCAATCCAAAGAAGTTAAGGGTGGCCGTGACGCAGATAGAGTACCTGGGCCACATAATTTCTTGTAAAGGAGTAGCGGTCAACCCGGAACGCACGCGAGTGGTGCGAGACTTTCCCACCCCCAACAATACGAGGAAACTAGCCAGGTTTTTGGGCATGATCAATTTCTATGGAAGGTTCATACCCAATCTGGCGTCGATCGCCTCTCCTCTCTACCAGATAAAGAAAAATAAGGGAACATTTCTGTGGAACTCGCAAGCCGAAGAAGCGTTCCAAGAGTTAAAAGGACTACTTTCGCGACCACCTATATTGAAAATGGCGAACTTCCGGGAACCGTTTATTCTTCAAACGGACGCGTCGTCGTCGGGATTAGGGGCGGTATTGTGTCAACGCAGCAAAGAGGGGTTGCAACCCGTAGCCTACGCCAGCCGAACGCTGCACCAACACGAGAAAAATTATCCCACCTTCGAACTGGAAGCGTTGGGTATCATTTTTGGAGTGAACAAGTTCCGACAGTATTTAGAGCACAGGGAGTTCGAACTTCAAACGGATAACTCCGCCTTGTCTTGGCTATTGAATCATCCCAGGCAAATAGGAAAAAATAGCTCGGTGGATTGCTCAACTACAAGTTCTAAGGTACTCGCTGACCCACATCCCTGGAAAAGAAAATGTGGTGGCGGACACTCTTTCAAGGATGTTTGAAGAACAGGGATGAGAACCCGGATCTACGCAGATGCACGGTGAACGAGAACAAGTCGAGCTTACACCCCGCAGAAGGAACGAGGAAAACAGGGGGGGAAGGAACCCCCAACGGAGGAATCGTTAGTGGTAGTAGTATTAGCAGGGTTGCCAGAACTGTTCGTACCCATCAACACTACCCAATAAGCCGACCCTAAACTACGACAAATTATAACCAGTCTCGGCCAAGGTGAGGCTAGACAAGATTACAAAATCAAAGACGACATATTGTTACATAAACCGTCGAGAACGACCGGCTGGAAAGTGTGCGTGCCCGATTCCCACGCCCGGGTACTCTTCGAGTATTTCCACGTGTCTCCGGCGGGCGCCCACTTAGGAGTGGCTAAAACGGTGAACAAGGTAAAGAAGCAACTTTTTTGGCCCAAGATGGAACAGGACATACGAGACAGAGTCCGAGCATGTGAGGTCTGTTCGCGATCTAAACCTGCCCAGAATCGTAGGTACGGATTCTTGTCCTCGGACGTGGCACAATTTCCTATGCAGAGGTTATATGTAGACCTGTTCGGTCCCTTGCCAAGATCCAGTGAGGGCAATGTTATTTTATTGACTGTATTAGACGCCTTTTCAAAGTTCGTCTGGCTTATCCCGTTGAGGGCCCCCACGTCCGCTTCAATAGTCAAAGCCCTGAATAGGGAAGTTTTCAAGAACTTTGGTTTTCCGTGTTCCATCGTGTCTGACAATGGAAGCCAGTTCACCTCTCGTTTATTCAAAGATATGTGCTTTTCTAGTGGTATTAGACACTTCACCACTAGCCCATTTTATCCAAATCCGAACCACGTGGAACGTTTTCATAAGAACCTTAAAGCAGCTCTAATAGCTTATCACCATCAATTTCATAGAAAATGGGACACCACGTTACTTTGGTTACAATTGGCGTTCAACTCGGCAACCCACACCAGTCACAAAACTACTCCCGCTGAATTGTTATTAGGTTATGAACAGTTGTCACCTATTAATCTGCACTGGGAGTTATATCCAGGGTTTTTAGAGGAAGAACCTCCCAAAAAAATGGTGGAAAAATGGGAAGTGGCGTTTAACGAACTGAAGAAGTCGCGAGACCTAGTCGCACGAAGGTACAACGCCCAAAGAGCACCCGTACCCTATAAAGTAGGAGACAAAGTAAGGTACGAGCTCCACACGTTGAGCAAGGCAGCAGAAGGAGTGGCGGCCAAGTTAACCTATAGGTGGTCAGAACAAATGGTAATCAGTCAATTCTTAACACCCGTGACTGTACTACTGGTGGACCCCCTCACCAAATTACCCTGTCGCAGAGCCCACGTGTCGCAACTTAAACCCTGTGAGTAGGCTTCTCCTCTCCACATGCCCCCCCCCCTCCTTCCTTTCGGTGGGAGGGCTTCTTTGACGTGTAGGGAGGGTAGCCCGTTTATGTTTCCGGGTGGAATACCCTTCTCCAAAAGGGGAGGTTAAGACTCTAGTTGGCCTAGGCTCTGTCCTTTAGGAGAGAGGGGGGTGTTAGTATCCCCCGCGGTTGCTACGTGAAAACGAGTAACAGAATGTGATTTGTTTCCCTGTAAATGGGTAACATAAAGTGAGTTGTTTCCGTAAAAAACGGGTAACATAAAGTGAATTTGTTTCCCTGAAAACAGGTAACATAAAGTGAATTTGTTTCCCTGAAAACAGGTAACATAAAGTGAGTTGTTTCCGTGAAAACGAATAACATAAAGTGAATTTGTTTCCGTGAAAACGGGTAACATAAAGTGATTTGTGTCCCTGAAAACAGGTAACATAAAGTGAATTTGTTTCCGTAAAAACAGGTAACATAAAAGTGATTCGTTTCACTGAAAACGGGTAACAAAAGGTGAATTTATGTCTGTAAACAGAGGTAACATAAAGGTGAATTTATGCCTGTAAACGGGTAACATAAAGTGATTTGTTTCCGTAAAAACAGGTAACATAAAGTGAATTTATGTCTGTAAACAGGGGTAACAAAAGGTGAATTTATGTCTGTAAACAGGGGTAACATAAAAGTGATTTTATGTCGGTAAACAGAGGTAACATAAAAGTGTATTTTTGTCTGTAAATGTAAAGCTATAGTCGATATATCCTTATGATGACCGGCCGGTCTAGGTAAACAATGTATTTAGGATGTAAACAAGGTATTTAGGATGTAAACAATGTATTTAGGATGTAAACAATGTATTTAGGATATAAACAATGTATTTAGGATGCAAACAATGTATTTAGGATGTAAACAATGTATTTAGGAGGTGAACAATGTAGTTAGGAGAAGCTGTATACTTATTTAGTTTATTTATATTCCTAAAATTCATGTAGGGGTAAATCTCTGTAAACGAAGTGTTTAAGAAGTTCCATATAATTTCTAGGTTTAAAAGGTTAATTCTAGCTTTAGTCTTAATATGCCTTATTATATTTAAGAGGTTAATTGAAGTTCATTTGGAGAGTGCAGAATAAATATGTTTAACCTGCATGGATAACGCTAAGTTCACAGTTTATGTATTGTTTATCTTGTATATAAAGTTTGACTCAAAAAAAAAGGGGAGGTTGTGTGTGGCGTGCGCATCGGGTGGCGAGCTCTGCAAACTCTAGCGCTTGTGTCGCGCTCGGCTCAGAGTGGGCTGACGCGACGAGAGGTGTGATGATTAACTGGCCTGACTTGAAAGAGTCAACACCTCTCTCCGAATGGATAGTCTTGTCTGGGAGTCGTCGAACGATGTGCACGCCCACGAGTCAAAGGAAGTCTTCTGTGTGTTGTATAATCTTTAAATAAATTATACAAGTATCTTTCCATCCACGGCTTGATTATTACTTCTAATTAAGATCCTCAAATGGAACCTAGCACAGCACAGTAGTGAACAAAAACAAATCATGACACAAAGTAAAAAAGTGGATAGTTAACAAAGGTTGCTTACCTCTTTCCCAACAGATATGATAAAAAGGTATCCTTACAACCAACTAGGTCCAAAAATGTTTAGTTCTCACAAAATTTGAATCTATTTGAGAACATTACTAAATTTATACTTTCAGTCAAACAATGCTTGAAAAGGAATACCATAAAGTTAATACATTGGTCTTTGAACCCAAAACATGTTTAAATTGGTGCAGCATTTTTGGGCTCGCTGATCCTGGAAATATCTCAACCCTAGCAACGTGTCAAATTGTCAAAAGTTCGACTGAATTTGAAGGAAGGAGATCTAACTCTCCTCGATGATGACAACTTGCCCCCCTTCAAATGGAATGTAACTCGCATGATTGATCTTCATTCTGGAAGTGACGAATTGGTGGGAGTTTCCATCAAAACATTATCGAGACTGTCAAACAGATCTGTTGGAAGACTGTGTCTACCTAAGCTCAATAGAACAGATGATAATATTATTGTTGTATCTTTCTGCAACTATTATTTGACTCATTGACTTCACTGTTATTGTATACACATGGATCATTCATTGTATCTCTATGTGAATTTTACTGTTATTGACATTTGTACTATTTTTTTGCTTTTGTGTTTAGTTTTGGATAAGAAATGATTAGAAAAAATTAGAATAATTGAACTAACAAATTAAGTGGGTAAAATTAAGAGAATAGTTAAATTTATTGTTCATTCCAAAGTGATATAATAATAAAGAGAGAAAGTGAAAAATAATGATAACAAATTAAGAAGTTTTCCATTAGTCCTATAAAATATAAAACCTATCAAATATAACCTTCAAATAATTGTCAATTTTATTATAATTACCTATAACTTTTTTTATATATGTTTCAATGGGAGAACTTCTTTCTTAATTTTGTATAATTATATTTCACTTTTATTCTTTATTATTGTATCCCTATGTGATATACAGAACATTAAACCATTATTCTAAATTTTTTCAAATTTTTCTTATCATTCTTTATCCAATATTAAAACACTCCTTATCATCTTAATCAAAAATGTTTTCTAAACTGTTTTGTACATAATGTTTCAAGTTGAGAGGCATTTTGCGTCCATTATGATAATGTGTATTCTGCTGTTGAGGAATTATTGTTTGCTCAAACAATGTATTGGATTGGTTAACTTTTCAATGTCCTGCTAGAAAAAAAAAAAAAAAAAAAGTCAAAAATGTGCAATAATCAACAACAACAAAATGGCCTTAGCTTTCCTGTCTTTTACCTTTTCTCTCAATGGTTTAAAATCTGTATTTGTATTTATAAGGCTAATGGCTGTTTTTATGCTGATGCCTAAAATACAAATACAAATTATTTATCAGGGTATTCAGCATTCTAAAGATCAGTGAAGAAATTTGCTGTAAAACAGAAATTAGATTAAATGTTTAACATTTTTTGATAAACTAAATATGTCTAAAAACATTCATATCAAATAAATTTTCATTTGTAAAATAATACTTTTTATTTTATTTTGTTTTAATCTTTGTAAATAGCATTTAGATAGGAAATGAAATATTTTGATATTGTTTGAATACTTGAGACACCAGTAAATATTATGTTTGCATGAATCTGAGTAGAAAACTGAGTGTTGTTGTTTGGGAATCAACCGTAAATAAATAATATTCATCTTGAAAAACTTGAAGCTGCTAACATTGCTAGCTTGACGCTACTACAAATGGATTTAAACTCACTGTTATGATATCTGTCAAGGGTGACCTGGTGGTCTAGGGGTAAGGTGTCAGACTTCTATGCTGGCGGCCGGGGTTCGATCCTCGGTCCCGGCACAGATTTATCTGATTACCAAACCCTTCCTACACCTCTGACAAGACATCTTGTGAATGTGGGGAATGCCAGGCCTCTTCCGTGGTTCGGATTCCACGTTAAACTGTAGGTCCTTCATTTCATCTCCCAATCACCCTACCATTACACATTAGCGTAAGTGCGTATAACCCGAATGGGTAGTAAGACGCGGTGCTAATAATAATAATAATAATAATAATAATAATAGATATCTGTCAAATAAAGGGAAGGAACTCTACTATTTCAGAAATACTACTTATATCGTTTCAGTGTGACCAGTAAAGTATTGCATGTCTTTCGTCCAAACGCCGTAGTGGTACAGTGTGGTGCAGATTGTCTTAACAAAGATCCCATTGGTACTTTCAACTTGACTCCTAAAGGATTGGGGGAGTGCATCTGTAAAGTGCTGGCATGGAAACTGCCTTTGCTTTTTCTTGGAGGAGGTAAGTGTTGGTAATGTTAATTAGTAATTACCAACAACTAACACATTTACAATCAATATTTGGTTATATATATTTATAGTTATAAAGTATAATTTACTACTCTTAGGTATTATGATTTTAAGGTTATCTTTTTTTAGATCTGTTTGTTTTTCCAGCCTGTGACATAGGTCAGTTTTTTACTCAAGCCATATATTTTCCACTTTCAGCTTGCTAGGCATGTCATAGCTTCATATGCTTTATAATATAACTTAATACTGGGACAGGAACAACATCCAGTCCCCAGCTCATCAATGTGAAAGGGTGAACCCACATTTCACCAATGATACATTTTTCAGCCATGCCAATAATCAAACCCAGGACCCTTGGTTAAGTAGACAGACACATTACCGACTGAGCTAACCTGTCAGATTTTTAAGGCCATTTGACTTTCTTAAAGCAATATAACTGGAACTTTATAAGTTGTTTTGATTTGCAAATGTTATATAATATAAAAACAAATTATAAGCTCTTATTTGAATAGAATTTGAAAATTTTTGTGTTTGTTTAGTCATTTTGCTACACTAATTTGTAATTTATTTAGTTACACCATCACCAAACAAAAATACATTATACATTTGAGTGTTATTTAAAGTAAACCTTTTGTCTATTTGGTATATATAGAGTCTTGAGTTGATCCAACAACCTGAAAACATACTATCTTTCATTGCGTATCTTCCTTTTAAGTCCCAAAATCTCCAATACCTTAAATATTTAATCATTGTGTTAACAGTGTGAGTTAGCCACCCGAGGAATTTTCAAAGATAATCCTCTAGTTAAAGAGTGGGTTGTATGAGCTAACTGCATTCTCATTACTTCTATGAGCCACCAATATTTAATTAATGACATCCATACTCAAATCAAGGTCAGTATTTTTATAGTATTTATGACACATTTTTTGGCTAAAATAAATAAAATATTGCCTCAGTATGTACGTTTATTTTATTTTTCTATGCATAATGATATCAGCAATTATTGTATATGTCATAAGGGTGACTTGGCGGTCTAGGGGTAAGGTGTCAGATTCTGTGCTGGGAGTCCGGGGTTCAATCCTCGGTCCTGGCACAGATTTATCTGATTGCCAAACCTTTCCTTCACCTCTGACAAGACGTGTATTAATCACAACTTGTGAATGTGGGGAATGCCAGGCCTCCACCGTGGTTCGGATTCCACATTAAACTGTAGGTCCTCCATTTAATCACCCTACCATTACATATTAGCGTAAGAGCGTATAACCCGAACGGTTAAGATGTGATAATAATAACAATAACAACACTAACAACAACAATAACAACAATCATAACAATAACAACAACAAAAAACAGAATTCAAGCAGACAGTTTTAAAATTAAAGGTAAAGTCCTGTTCAAATTCTATAATGCCCATGACAAATATTCAAGAAATGTTGAGATTACCATGTGTAGAAAATTGAACTAAATATAACCTACTAAAACACTATTGTATTTGTTTTGGTCAAACAAGTGTTTTATTATAAAAACTGCAAAAATACTGACCTTAACTCTCTTGTACCTCAATTATCTTGTTTAGATCTTTAAAAAATACATATAACAAATGAAGTTCTCATGTTGTCTTTCAAATATTAGATTGAAGTAGACCTGAAGAAATGAAGATTTTTAAAAATCAAATACCTTTGAGTTTTCTGGATATGAAGCTTTTAACAGGAGATTTGTCAAACTTATAAACCACTGGTATCAGTAGAGTAGAGATATTATTTGTTGGTTCATGAAGATAAATAACATGTTATAAACCACTGTTATCAGTAGAGTAGAGAGATTATGTGTTGGTTCATGAAGACAACATGTTTTAAACCACTTATCAGTAGAGTAGAGATATGATGTGTTGGTTCTTGAAAATAAATAACATGTTTTAAACCACTGTTATCAGTAGAGTAGAGATATGATGTGTTGGTTCTTGAAGACAACATGTTATAAACTACTGTTATCAATAGAGTAGAGAGACTATGTGTTGGTTCATGATGACAACATGTTTGTAAACCACTGTTATCAGTAGAGTAGAGAGATTATGTGTTGGTTCATGAAGACAACATGTTATAAACCACTGTTATCAGTAGAGTAGAGATATGATGTGTTGGTTCTTGAAGACATGTTATAAACTACTGTTATCAATAGAGTAGAGAGACTATGTGTTGGTTCATGATGACAACATGTTATAAACCACTGTTATCAGTAAAGTAGAGAGATTATTTGTTGGTTCATGAAGACAACATGTTATAAACCACTGTTATCAGTAGAGTAGAGATACTATGTGTTGGTTCTTGAAGACAAATAACATGCTATATCCTATTTTAACTCATCTTTGAGCATACACGAATCTCACTACTGTACTATACTTTCTAGAGACAACTTATTTATTTAGTATTTCTTAGCATTTTATTCTTACCTCATCCGGGACACTAATTAAAATATTTTTAATACCAATTTACTTTGATTACTGTACAAAATTTATGAGACAAAGACACACATTAGTTAAGTGTCTGTTCTTGTGTAGCAATTAATTTCATAGTCTTGGATAGTTTGCATAGTTCTTGGTTGATCTAATATATATTGTTTAACCTAAATTGTTTTGTAAATGTAAAATATCAAACAAAAGGGCGATATAATCAAATTTTAAAAGTATAGCTAAAAAAAGTTACTATATCTACTTTCACGCCTTCATACATTAAGTCATGTTATCTGCAGAAGTCACTTTAGATAAATATCATCCATGCCTATAAAAGCACTCTAATAGTATAATAAAAATAAATTTTAGTCTTAAAAAACATATGTTAGGATTTTCTAAAATGCCCTTTCAATGAAAATTGGAATGTTGTTACAAAGAGGACTTTTAAGGCCTTTATACTTTCCCATCTATGTGCACTGTCTTTCTTTAAGATCTTTCTTTCCTTCCATTTTTTGAACTTTGTGTGATTTGCTCTTTCAGGAGATTTTGTTGAATGTTTCACACTTTCTGCCAGAATTCTAACAAAACATTACATAACCTAGGTTAAGATCTAACAATTAATGGCCGGTTTTCTTTGAAAGACAACCATCAACTATCTGTTAAATGACATTAGTTTGATTTGTGTTTTCATTGATAAATATAGTCTGTGCATGCCCCTCTATTTGTTCTCATCAATCTTCCATGCTTAAGAAATTATGTAACCTAAAAGTTTTCCTTAAATAAGTAAATGTAATTAATTTGGATTATCAAGCAAGAAAAAATAATGGAGATATACCAACAATATGTCCCCTTTTTCATACATTTAGCCGAACTACACACTTTTACCCACTTCAATGGTCACATGGTCTATGGTTTCATACTTTCAATATACTGAATTACCATTGACAAGGAGATTGGGGTTTGAATCCCTGTTGCTTGTACTGAGAGTGATTTTTTCTAAATACTTTTCCATTCTTTTTCGGCACAGATGCATTTACATTTATAAGATGGGAACAACAAATTTAGTGCATGTGTTGAATTTCAAGTGTCAAGCAATATTTTTGTTTGTAAGTCCTGAAAGAACATTTCTTTATTGTACATCCTAATGTATGTTGATATTAGTGTGCAAGTGCTGGTAATATTTTGTTTTCACAGGTGGATACAATCTTGCAAACACAGCTCGTTACTGGACCTACCTTACCTCTATCCTACTTGACCAGAAAATACCTTCAGAAATACCTGAGCATAGGGTGAGTCTAGTTTAGTTTATTTATTTGAGGTGTATTTTAACGTGCCTTTTCTGAATCGGACTGATTATATTAGCACATGAAACTTTCTATGAGCGAGCGTGAAAGGGTCTACCAATTTTACTGTGATAGGTATTTTCACATACCTTCTAGGGTTGTACGAGTGGTGTGTATGGACCATTTTGCAATAAAATAGTAACTACTGAAATTGATTACCTAGCTCTCTAATAAACAAATTAAATTTAAATCAAGGGGGTTCTACCAAAAAATAAGTTTGTTTTCAAAATAAAAAACTATTGTTTATAACGGCCTTACTGAAGAGCTTGCACAAAGATTACAGAATACATGCATTTGATTTATTTACAATCTTAAGTATCAGGACCACATTTCTAAATACTTTGACAAACTGAAGTGGCTACGATTAAATGAACAGCAGACACTACACTCCCTCAGTCTTCTACATAAGATATTACAGACTTCCTCATTGCAATACTTAGCATCAGCTTAATACACATTCTTAAAACTCCACCTTTTTAAGCATCGCAATCCACAAATTTGAAGCATATTCTTGTTAGTTTTCAATTGCAGCATCATGGGCATTGAATGCACTAGCCTCCCTTCCCCCCCTTCCCGCCCCACAGTAAGAGACTTGACTGGGTTGGCTCCTTTCAAAACCTCACTCAGGCGAAATATTATTTCTAGGTGAATCTAGTTTTTTTATGCTTTTAGACACATAAAAAAAGCAGTTTACATACAAATATTGGAATGGTTGTATGAATGAAGGAATAAATAGAGATAATCTAAATATTACATTTAAAATCTACTCAGTTACATTTACTATTGTTATTGTAAGCTTGTTTAGCACGATGAAAACAAATTTAGGGTGTTCGAAAATAAGGTTTTTAGAAAAACATTTGGTCCAAAAAAGGATGAGTAACGGAGGCTACATAATGATGAGTTGCATACCCATTACTCATCAAAATACCTTTTTAGGATAACCATATTTCTTAGATTATGGTAGGCAAGACATGCAGTGTGAATGGAAGTTTCTAGAACCTTGTTCAGGGTACTTACTGACAAACCCAATGGGAAGAGACCATCGGGAAAACTTAGACACAGAT
>JBCFYV010003508.1:13578613-13611711 GCA_039000515.1 Timema cristinae | reverse complement strand
TATATTGACAGTTTCACTCCATATATAGCAACAGTGACATTCCAGGATAAGATGACACTTACACTCCAGTATATAGCAACAGTGACATGCTAGACCGGTGTTTCCCAATCTTTTTTGATCGCAACACTAAATACATTATCCCGGCCTGGCGACCCGAAGGCTCATTACATGAAGTTTATAATTCTTAATATTTTCATATTAGTCTTTATTAAATTCATTTTATTGAAATGATTTAAATAAAATCACAATTATTTCAATAACTTTATAATAATAATATTAGCCCCGCGTCTTACTACCCGTTCGGGTTATACGCTAATAACTTTATAATCAAACAAAATGTAACAAGGACGAGTTTTAATTAAAATGTGACCTCGCAATAATGTTTGTTGAGTTACCAAAAAATACTATTTTGAGTTTTCATTTAAAAAAAAATCAAAATGCTATCAACCAAATCGAATTAAGTTCAGTAACTTTTTAATCTTACAAATAGAAAATGATATAATAATTTCCCGGGGAAGTTTGTTTGATAAAAACGATTTTTTCAGTGATACAATAGTGCTTCAATTTGTAGGTGAACTCTTCGAGTTTGAGTCCTATTATCTGTTGATGGACATAGCTCAACGCAAATCATTTTGTAGATCTTGATTTTTACAGGATCTGAAAACCTTTGCTCACACAGGTAGGTAGGCTATATGGTCAGAGAGGGAATAAGCCTTTTAATCTTTCCACGTCAAATTGTGCATATGTCCTTGTGCTGGGTCCAGAATTCCTAGTATATGAGGTCACAAAACTTTGTTTAAACACTGTTGCTATTTACATTATTGCCGTAAGCCTTCATAAATTTGATTAAGTGTTTGTAAATGTAATATTTCATAAAGTTAACCAAAAACAAATCTAGACATTCCTGCGGCCTTCATTTGGGTCGTGATCCAGGGTTTGGGAACCACTGACTCAGACCATGTGACTGGAAACTCTGACTAATAATCTTGACTGACGTGTTCAGATTTGACAGGCAGGATTGCCTAAGTGCTAGTGATCTCGACTGACGTGTTCAGATTTGACAAGCAGGATTGCCTAAGTGCTAGTGATCTCGACTGACATGTTCAGATTTAAAGGCAGGATTGCCTAAGTGCTAGTGATCTCGATTGACGTGTTCAGATTTGACAGGCAGGATTGCCTAAGTGCTAGTGATCTCGACTGTCATGTTCAGATTTGACAGGCAGGATTGCCTAAGTGCTAGTGATCTCGATTGACGTGTTCAGATTTGACAGGCAGGATTGCCTAAGTGCTAGTGATCTCGACTGACATGTTCAGATTTGACAGGCAGGATTGCCTAAGTGCTAGTGATCTCGATTGACGTGTTCAGATTTGACAGGCAGTATTGCCTAAGTGCTAGTGATCTCGATTGACGTGTTCAGATTTGACATGCAGGATTGCCTAATTGCTAGTGATCTCGACTGACATGTTCAGATTTGACAAGCAGGATTGCCTAAGTGCTTGTGATCTCGACTGACATGTTCAGATTTGACAGGCAGGATTGCCTAAGTGCTAGTGATCTCGACTGACGTGTTCAGATTTAACAGGCAGGATTGCCTAAGTGCTAGTGATCTCAACTAACGTGTCCAGATTTGACAGGCAGGATTGTCTCACTGTTAATTATCTCGACTTTTCGATTATGCTAGGAGTTATTTTTTCCACTCAGGTGTATACTCATACTTTCTTCACGTATTTCAACGTGAATATACATTTACTACAAGAGGGACATTATTAATATTAACTAAAAGTAATTTGACTGTACAGTAATCGTGGATCATATTTTTTGCTCACCCGTATCACGTATCTACTGACTGCTCGGGGTATTCACATAATTATTTACACAATGGAATAGGATAGAGAAATGTAATCGCATTCGTGTGACGGAATAATCAGAAACAATTTATTTAAACCCACTATAAGCACTTGACCGGGATTTGAACCCGATCTCCCCGTCACAAACAATTCAATCTATTGTCTGAAACATTCGATCACTGACGCGGGAAACATAGCAGTTATTAAGAGAACAAGCCAATCTTATAATTAGATACTTGTATTTTGCCAGCTTAATCTCATAGCATATGATAGTAACAAATGTTATTATTTGTTGAGTTAATTGATTGGTATTTCTTATTCAAATAATATAGTATATTATTATATTTTAACCACCGAAAGATTGAGAGCAGCATCAATCACATGCATAGGTATTTTTATACATATAATTATATATACTATCTGTCTACATATTATTTGTAAAACGTTATTTTTCAAATTTAATTTAACGCCCAAGTATATCAACATTTATCATTTTTCCATGAAAGAACACGTTAAGAGTTTGGAAATGAAACCTAGCACATTTAAAGTTGAGTTTCCCCAACTCTATCTTCTCTAAATCAAATTTCTTCTATTTGCGGCTACACTTCTTCTAAATTCAATCTACCTTATCCATAAACAATTAACGTACCTATTATTATATAAGTGTATAGACCTAATGGGTAGTAAGACACGGTGTTAAAAAAACTAGGCATCCAACTGAAAATAAAGCATTGTGATTGTAATCTTATCCCTATTGTAAAACGACTGTTAAATGATTGATTAAACTCACCCCCTCTTTCCCCTCTCCATGCACAATGAACCACACTAAATTTGATTCAAAATAGTATGGTATAGATAGGCTATATTTATTGCATAGCCATACAAATTTAAATGCTTTAAAAATCATTAGCAATAATTTATTATAGTATGGATTTAACTTATAAGGTCCTTATTTGGTAATCTTAATTATCTTAACTCACCAAATTACCTAAAACCATCAAATGCAACGGTAGAAATTCAAACTTCTTTACAATATTTGAACTGAGCGTGTGATGATATGCTAAGAAACTAGCGCTAATAGGGTTAAATGTGTGATCACTGGAACTAGAACTTAAAACATGCTCTGGAGTAACAATTACCATAGAGATGCGTTTTAAGCACTAAGATAAGACATTTATTGTTTTGCGGTTGGTAAATTACAATCATATACCGCGTAATTACAAGACCATCATCTGTCATCAAAACTATTACTATAGGCCATTCATTTTATTTATATATCATCACTATTTGAGCAAATAGCAAGTAATGAGAGAAATAAACACTTTCAGTTCAATGTTTGAAACACAATTTACTATTTTTTTTTATGTTTCAAAATAATATACTTTTGAATCTGGCTACCAGAGAGACTAAATTATATTTTATTCTCATAAAATGTGTAATATTGTTTACATCATAGATGCTTACTTACATAAGGAATGCGATAGAATTCCTCAAGTTCAAGGAAGGGTAGGTTCTAGAAATATTACATTTAAGGATTGTATTAATTTACAATACTGACCGATAAAATACACCTGTGTGAACTAGAATAGAATGATCCACAATTCGGAGCACAGGTGACGATGGTGTGACTAATAAGGGTTTTTAAAGTGTCGTGAATGTTATTACATTAGCCTAGTAATCATATCATAAACGGTTTCCAGTCTTCAACTTGTTAATTTAGTAAAACAACTCCATCTTCATCTACCTACCTTTTTTTTTAAGCACTGTGACTTACTACCCATTCGGGCTATGTGCTTATGTACTAATTACGCTAATGGCTTTAAGGGATGCGAAAGTTAATATTAAGGGAATTGTACTTGCATTTGTGGGTAGGAAGATGGGAAGACCAATTTGAGAAAAGCCACCCTTGGTACACCTGACAGATTCTAACCTTGATCTTCCTGTCATCGGTAGTCTAGTCTCCTGTGAGTTTGGCTTAGAGCATGTGGCCACTGAAGCTAGTATGTATCAGCTGTTATCTGCTCTTTCTATTTCTTCCATAGTATTGCAGTCCTTCCTTCCAAACTTCAACCCCATAATTTTCCTTCTCTATCTTCGTGACGTATCAATATCATCCCACTATTGTTTCCTCTACTATCTCATATATTTTACTAGATACCAGTTATTAAATAATAATCTCAACAAATGGCAATATTTATTGATAACAGTTCTGATTCACTTGTGAAGGGTGAAAGTGGTTCAAGATAAGCCCATCAATAACAATTTTTGAAGAATTATAACAAAACAATTCTGTAGGTACTGGTACTACAACTTTTTAACTCGGGTGTATTGTTTGTTTTTAGGCGAGTCTGGTGTATAGTTTAATCCAGGCATACAATTTGTTGTCTCACATGCACTTAGTACCAAGCACTAAAGCAACTGACGAGGACCTAAAATCATTTCACTCCAGTGACTACATTAAATATTTACAACAAATAAATGACAACAATGATTTGGAAAAACATAATGAAGACGAATTGGAATACTATGGTTTAGGTGAGGTGATTATATTAGGCCTATAAACTATTAGATATGGTATATTAATAGCATAGGTGCCGACTGCAGAGGGCTTTGCATACTAAGCATACCCAAAACTATTTTCAGGGGTGCTCAACACACCCAATATTTCAGCTTTCTTAAAACCTTAATATTACAGCTCTAGTTCTATCTTGGATATATTAAAACCTTAATATTACAGCTCTAGTTCTATCTTGGATATAGGGTTGTGCTGCAAACATTGTTTTTATAGAGAAGCAAATGTTAGGTGCTACCATCTGATATGTAAGCAAGCGTGATTAATTTGGTAGCACTCGCCACTCATGAACTGACAGCCTGGCATTTGTCGACATGTTTCCATTATAGCTCGATTAGGGGCAGTAGGCCTACTCTTATAGTATGTATTATTTGTGTGTTGTGCAGGTTTGTTTTCTTTTATTAAATTTATTTTTATTTTATTAAACTTACATTGAGACTAACAAATTGCACCTTGATTTAGGCCATGTTTTAAATACGGCGCTTGAAAATTTGCAAATGTTCTACCACCTCTACCCCCTTTTTTATAAAGCACCCCCCCATTGTTTTCAACAATCCGGCACCCATGATTAACGGAATATCCAGATTAACTTTAAAAACTAATTACCACTCACTTGAGGTGCTGGTGGGCACTTGCTCTAAATGTCATGGTCTTGTTTGCTGTTGACAATGGGGTTCGAATCCCAGCCAGGTGTTCTGAGAGTGACTTTTCATAAATGGTTTCCCACTCTTCCTCCACACAAATTTGGTTATATTTTTTCTAAACTCTACTTACTTCATCTCTACTATATTAATGTAATTAATTATGTAACTTATATCTTGGATGGAAACTAAGATGTGAAAAAAAATAATTACAGCTCAACTTTCAAGGCTCATTTTAACAAGTCACTAGGTCATGACTTTATAGGCCTATGATTCATCCTCTAATGGCCATAAAAAATTCAAATATATGTTGAGGTAAAAGGTTTTCAAAATATCTTAAACTAGCAACAGCTCTTTCACTGCTACTACTTAAAAGAGTCATATTTAATAAACTGTGTTAACTCTAGTCCAGAGTTGATCAGCGGTTAATATTATTTTGTTGACTAGACTGCGAGGGTGCTTTGCATACTAAGCACCCTCAAAAATATTATCAGGGGTACTCAGCACCCCAATATTTCAGCCTCTTTAAAACCTTAATATTACGGCGCTAGTTCTCTCTTATATATGGGGAATAGTGTTTTCTAGCTTAGCAAATGGCAGGTGCTACCATCTTATATTCAAGCAAGCATGATTAAGTTGGTAACACTTGACACTCATGAACCAACAGCTTGGATATTGTCAACATGCTTCCATCTTATATTCAAGCAAGCATGATTAAGTTGGTAACACTTGACACTCATGAAACCGACAGCTTGGAAATTGTCAACATTCTTCCATCTTATATTCAAGCAAGCATGATTAAGTTGGTAACACTTGACACTCATGAAACCAACAGCTTGGATATTGTCAACATGCTACCATCTTATATTCAAGCAAGCATGATTAAGTTGGTAACACTTGACACTCATGAAACCGACAGCTTGGAAATTGTCAACATGCTTCCATTATAGTTTGGTTGGTGGCAATACTATTATTTTTTAATTACAGTGCTTGAAAATTTGCATATGTTATACCCCTTACCCATCCCCTCCCTTTTTTTAGAGCATCTTCGACATTTTTTACTATTTAGCACCTATGATTTAGATTGTGATATGTATCTGTTGTTTCTTGACAGCAAAACTAGCTTTTCTTGCATCAACATTATTCTGAAACATTTTTCAGCATCCTCTGTTTTATTTTCCTCATCTCCTTGCCTTATGGTAGTCCTTGCGAAATTAGATGTGATCATTCACCCCAAACAAAGCGAAAGCATACACTTTTAAATGTTTAACCACTGGATTTATTCAACAATTATTTAAACACAATTTATAATGCTCGCTTGCGGCCTCAAATCATATTTTTATGAAAAAAGGTAAATTCCTGACTTTTTTTTTTCAATCTATTGACTGAGCACAGAATTTAAATGAATGACTGCCATAAATAGTACAATTTTCTTAGGAGGTGACTGAGAGCTAGAAAATATACTCGCTTTACTGTCATGTATTCTTATGTCAAATTGCGAGATCTGCAATTGATGTTACTTTCAATAGTTAGTATCAATACCTATAAAATAACACTAATTAAATAATCAAATAGTAAAACGTTAACACTTTTGTTAGAAAAAAATTGTTACCATGCCATTTATTAAAGGGAAATAGAAGCAAGACATGTTTTTGGACAAAGTAAATTTTTAACATTATTTATTGATATTAATGAATCAGCCGAAGCTATCATCCATGCATTTTAGTGAGGACAGTACCATCTGGATATCAGATTCTGAAAATTGAAAAATGACACCTGGGTTCGATTCCTGTGTCCAGGTGTAATTTTTCAATTTTCAGAATATGATATTATTTATTGAGCCAAACACTATTACAAAGATATCAAGGCTTAAGCACTGTGTTTTAAATCAACATGTATATAATATGAAAGGTTGCAGGCTCTACTTTCTTAAAATCACTAAATGGTTTAATTTACATGTAATACATCTATCGTGAATTATTAAAACACATTATTAACTTTATGTACAGTAGGAAATTATATCGACAGGGAGCCTTCCCCTCTGGTAAGGTTAACAATAACTTCAAACTTGTAAATGAGGCATGTCCCATATATATATATATATATATATATATATATATATACCTAGGCCTGGAACACTTCTTCAAGAGGAGAAGTATTAATCCTAATTTAACATTTTTGTCATAGCAGGATGAAATTCAAACCAACCTGATGCTCAGAGCATTATCTGGCCAGAATAATACTATAAAATCAAAGTTATTGAATATATTGAGTGTATTTAATCCTTGGTAAACATTAGCAATTTGTCCCCTTTAAAAAAATTGGGATTGTGTTTAAAAAATAAAATTATGTCACCAAAATGGAATCTAGAGTAGAGGGGTGAACAGTGGAGGATTAAGGATGCTGGAAGACTGGAATGATCCAGAAACTTCTAGACTATTCTTGATGCAAGGAAGGTGAACTGTGCATGCTCTGTATCGGAACACAAGGTCCTCTGGTGCACCAAAACAATCAACAGAATTGGAGCTTGCTCGCGATGTCCAGGACCATGTGATAACAACTGAACCACACATGCTCGGGTTTGGAAAGATGTATATTCTGAGCTGCAGAATGTTTTACAGAATCAGGACTGCCCACGCAACCCCAAATCGCATGTGGACAGACAGTGCATGCCTGGCGAAGGCATCTGTCACTACTTATGTTACTGACTGGTGTGGCCTTTAGTAATATGAACAATGAACATATTTGGGTGTTGATTGAGCCATTCCACCATTGATTCAGGATGCCTTTCCGCAAAATGCGTTAAACGAGATGAGCACGGTATAGCGGCATGATAGATAGTAGCCTCGAAGAAATTGTTATGTAGCATACACTATAATATATTTATATTTTCTAAAGCCCCTTTCTATTAAAATTAGACTGTGCATACTCTGATGTTATCAATTGAACAAACCTCTAGAACAAAATTATTAAAGATAAAGATGTTTTCCTGATTGCATTGTTTAATACACCCTTTGTTCACAAGGCACTAGACACAGATGCACATTGATCTCTTTTCTTGAAATCTTGATATGATGTTAGAGCAAGTTAGGTATGAGGGGTTTGAAGCTTATTCTTTAAGTGTGGTCCAAGGTGCTAAAAGCTCTTGAACTCTTGTCATATACCTGAAAAAAAATAACATAGAAACCTTAAAATCACATTTCTCTATTGAAAATATAAACTATTTGCACTCAGAGGTAAAGAACCAATACCTACTTTGTAACTGTTGTGTCGATTATTCTAATAAAGTTGAGTGTGATATTCCAACAGCTTACGATTGTCCACTCATCACACACATCTATGACTTTGTAAAGACAATAGCTGGAGGATCATTGACAGCCGCTCAACAGCTTGTGGACGAGACAGCAAATATCGCAGTGAACTGGTGTGGAGGTTGGCACCACGCACAGAGGTACTTCAAGATAGTTTTTTTATATAGGTGGATCAATTTTTTCTTTTCTTACAATCAGGTACTAACAAGTTTATTATCATCAAAGACTAACATGCTACATCATATACATTTCTTGAAAACTATGAAAGTTAAACTATCATAATATAACATAATACAACTAATAACTATAGTTTTATGAAATGTGTGACTCAAAACATCGTCAGGATAAGGAAAGATTAAAATAAATAGTTCTGTAGCATAGTCTGCAGGGATTGGTTCACTTGGTCTATAGAACATTAAGGCATACTATTGGACTAAACTCTTTCAAAAGACAAAACTATAATTATCTTATTAATGCAAAGTATACTCAAACACAAATATTTTTAACACACAGGTTAAGTTCCAATTTATTCAGTAAATTTCAGCCAACCCTTAGTTGCAACATTGTTAATAATAGTAACAACAACAACCGCCACAACCACCAACAAACAACAGCAACTTAATTATTTATTTGTTTATTAGGTGATAACTAAGATAATTTAACAAACATCAATAAATCGTTATATTGAATAAAAAGGACAAGAAACAACCAAAGTAAATCTCATAAATTGAAATGTTCATTATTATTTATGGCAATAACAAATATCCTGCTAATCACTGTCAGATGATTCTGGCTAAAGTGAAGTCAGCAGTCCTCCCCTTGGAGTGAAACTATCACATGATCTACTTCGCTCCTCACTTTAAAACTTCTCACCAAATCAAGGTTGTCTTCATTAGAAATATCCATAGCTGAGTAGATCATTTTACAGTCCTGGAACATAACTTTTGTTGTGAGGGTTCTTAGAAGCTCTACTTGTTATGGACTAACATTTGATTGTTCTGTTATTTTACATCATTGGGTGGGGATGATGTGCATGAACAGGGGTGCAGAGCAATTTGAGAATGAGTGAGTTTACACGTGCTGCCATCTATCAACCAGTGAACTGTGCAGTTACCTTGCACCATTTCTCCTCAAAAACAAAATCCGCATTTAAGTGAAAACTAGAGTTGGGTGAATCCACCATTTTACGGATTTGAATCTTAAACTCCAATTTACCTTCAAATCCTGAATTTTAAATTAGAATCTTGGAAAAAAATTATGAACATAAGAGGAAATATAAAAGAATAATATACATTAGAAATAGTAGCCAAATTTAACATGATTTCTTATAATCCATTCATTATAATATTCATACATTCAGTTGAGTGTTAAATTACTGGTCTGGGTTTATGTTCATCATATCATTATAATTGTTTCAGAACCACCATTAAGCAGTATCAGAGCTCTTAAACAAATTTCACTTAATTTTTTTTAAGGGTTTGAGTCTTGAATCTGAAATTTTCTCAAATCCTCGAGTTTTGAATATCCATAAGGATTTGAAGGATACAAAGGCACAGTCTTAGTGAAAACTCAGATAATGAAAGTGGGTATAGCAGGGTTTACTGGTATTTGATTTATTCCTGTGCATTCAAAACACACACAAGTCTTACAAGGAGGTTTGATATTCCAAAAGTACATTCCTAGTATATTTATTTTATTGATGACTTTAAAAAAATGATATAATTATCTGCATGATGTATATTTTTAACAAAAATTAGTAGAAAATATGCAAAATCTACATATCTTTAGCCATTTCTAAATCTATAAATACTGGTACTTAACATTTACTCAAGCGTTGCTAAAATTAATAAATTCTTCATTTAATCAGTTATGGCACTACCTCCCTACAATGATTCATTTTGTTTCTTTCTTAGGGATAAGGCAGAAGGATTTTGCTATGTCAATGACATTGTAATTGCCATTCAAAAGCTTCGGGAAAAGTATGACAAAGTACTTTACATTGACTTGGATATACATCATGGTATGCTACTATGTTTTGTTTAAAATTTCATTTTATTTAGAGATCTTAAAGATGCTTAATCGTTTGGTATCATAGACCTAACCTAAATAATGTACACTACACCTGAACTGTAATAATTATTTATAGTTGACCTCTGTAGTCTTGAGGTAAAGTGCTCACCTCAGGACCAGGTGTTCGTGGGTTCAAACTCGGCCCAGGTCAACGGATTTTTCTTGAGCGATAAAAATCCGCGGCACAACTGCCTTCAGAGAAGAGGTAAAGCCGTCGGGTCACATGTTGATTGTGTCCTGTAAAATAACCCTGGAAAGTATGGGAAATACCTTTCTTGTCAAGATTGGTAGGTTCTTTTGCTCTTGATCATAGAAATTCTCATGTGCTGATATAATCAGTTGGTTCATAAATTGCATGTTGAATATTTTAAATTAATAAAATAAATAAATAGTTGTATATAAATGAAATTACTGTTAAAATTTGAATACAGGCAAGACCTGATGTTACAGAGTTTACATATTTGAATCATTTCCGTTAAAAGTTTTTTATAATGAACAATATTAAATAATTCCCTTTCATTACAAATACCAATATGGTAGCTTTTTTATTAGGATTTTCTGTTTGTATTGAAAGGTTTTCACTTGTACTAAGAACAAATGAAATAAGTAGCAACCCTTTAAGTCACCCCATAATTTTCACTATCATCAAAAGTGACAAGTTGTAAGATTTTGTAAATATACCTAAAACAAATCAGATAAGTACACACAATAAGGAGAATATTCAATTAACGCTGTTTTTTAGAGGTATGGGCTACCACATTGCTCTACAAGTAATGGGGGTAAGTCTCCCATAAGCGTTCATGATTACCATTTCACTTATCTGCGCATAGCTTAGGGACACTCCTGGCCTGAGAAACTGTTTTTACAGTGTCAGACACCCGCCTTGGTGGCGTAGTTGGCTAACGCACTTGTCGTGTTGAGCTCGACTGCTGAGGACGGGGAGATCGAAGTTCGAATCTCGGTCGGGTGAACTGGGGGGGGGGGGGGGGGGTTTCCTAAATGGTTTTCCACTCTCCCTCCACGCAAATGCGGGTTCACTTCCTCTAATTCAACCTTCCCAATTTCTAATCCATTAGCGTAATTAGTACTTAAAGTGTATAACCCGAATGGGTAGTAAGATGCGGTGCTAAATATAATATTACAGTGTCAGACAGTCTCTTGTTGCTAGGACCTGGTCAACAGCAGGCCGAGGATACCCAACTTGTATATTGACTGGGTCACTTTGTCACTCAAGTGCAGTTTTCAAGTCAGCTTAATTTCTCAGCTATTTAAATAATTAATTTATTATAATATATCTCTATAAGGAAAACCTTGTTTCGCTTTATGAGGTAATTGTATTGTATTTGGAAGAAGATACAGGAAAGGTGGATAGCAACATCTAAAAGGGACGAACACAATATGGCGTTTACAATGAACAGAAGAACACAGTTCATTGAGCAAGGAGCCTCTTGAAGAAAATCGATTGTTACAGCACAATTCTCTGGCCTAGGTTTCATTTTATTGGAACTCATCAAGGAAGAGTGTGAAATGCACAACGCAACTTGATCGATTTTCTTTAAGAGACAGCCATTACCTCCTTGCCCAATGGTAGCAGTGTAAAGTGTGAACTGTGTCTTCTTTTCATTGTAAAGGCCATATTGTGTTTGTTCCCTTTACATGTTTATATCCACCTTTTCTGTACCTTCTTCCAAATTAATTTATTATAAGGATTCCTATTTTGTCTTTTTATATTCTTTCAAAACATTGTAGGCTTATTCCTTTCTCCCTCAGGAGAATATATTTTGTCATTATCAAGGGACTAGATTTTTACCCTTGACAACTATTTATCATAATATTAATTAAATAAGTTTTGATGATACATCTAATGTAAAAATACCAGTCGAATTATATTACTGCTGTGATATTATGTGGAATAATCATACTAAAATCTTCTAATCATTTAAAAGTGTTTGAAATATCTTATAATTCAAATAATTTATGGACAAAATTAGAAATATCTATTTTGCTCTCTTCAAATATATAATAATATTATATGAAACTTTGCTTTTTGTTCAAGGGGATGGTGTTGAAAATGCGTTCTTAGTCACAAAGAAAGTTTTGACTTTGTCCTTTCACAAGCATGGACCTGGATTTTATCCTGGATCAGGAGCGATAGCAGATACCGGAAGTGGAAATGGAAAATTGTATTCGATCAATGTACCTCTGAAAGATGGCATTAAAGATGATATTTTCTTTCAAATATTTGATAGGTGAGTGTGTTGCATGCTACCCCCTTTCATTGCCATAAAATATTTTATTGATTTTTATTTTATTTTTTTATGAGTTCTCCTTAATTCATTACCACACTGCAACACCACTTGTCAAGTTAACTGCCCGTTCTTTTTTTGTTTTTGTTAGTGACCTGGCGATCTAGGGGTAAGGTGTCGGACTTGTGTGCTGAGGGTCCAGGGTTAATTTCTCGGTCCCGGCACAGATTTATCTGATTGCCAAACCCTTCCTTCACCTCTGACAAGACGTGTATTAATCACAACTTGTGAATGTGTGGAATGCCAGGCCTCCACCGTGGTTCGGATCCCACGTTAAACTGTAGGTCCTCTATTTCATCTCACAATCACTCCGACCAATACACATTAGCGTAAGTGCGTATAACCCGAACAGGTAATAATAATACTAATACAAATTTAAAAAATATATATATATATAAAAAATAAAATAAAAAATAAAGAAATATATTTGTTTTGTGACTAGAGCCAATCAAAATGCACAATCACTACTCTACCACTCAGTCCAATAACAAAACTAAGGCATCTTTTGCTCTTCCATTTGTATTTCTATTTGTAGATTACATTCCTTTTTCTGATACCCCTTCTACTTACATTCTTGGATCCTTTTTTGAGAAGTCCCAAGAAGGGCCACCATCTCAGCTCTCGACCCTACACCCTTGTACACATTTCATCAAGTTACCTTTGTAGCGGGGACACAGACAAGGAGACACACAGCCTTACGGGAGTTTTGATACACTTATTGACCTTGGACAGTGGGGACTGCTAGTTGCAGTACTCAGGTATTTAATTTATGAACCGGCTGACTATATCAGAAAATTATAATTTTTATGGGTGAGAGCAAAAGGGCCTACCAATTTTGGGGGGAGAGCTATCTCCACTAACCTTTCAAGGTTATTTTTTATGCCACAATTGACATTGGATGGACAGCTTTACTTCTCCCCGAAGGAAGTTGGGTTATGGATTTTTATTATGCAAGAAAAAACTGTTGACTTTGGCTGGGTTTGAACCCACAGGCATAGGGTCTTGAGGTGAGGAGTTTACCCCAAGACCACAGAGGTCGACCTCAATGATATCAGAACTTCCTAATGAGATATTTTTAAACAACTCCCTTTCAACAAGCTATACGCTAGAGATTAAGTTTCCAATAGTGATGGTTCGAACACAATTGTTCAGGTAAACCTACTAGAAATACCGCTCCCAACCTCTCCCCCCAATTTCAATTCATAAATCTTTTCAGACAAGTAAGAAGGTATTATGCAGTCTGAGTAAGATCGTTTGGGGGGGTTGGTTTATGAGAAGGGTGGAAAGACTGCCACCTGAACCTAGCTTTGTGGAAGCCAGCTGATTGACACTATAGGACACATCATTTTTTTCTGCTCTTTAGTAAAATAATTTTTAAATTTAACTTTTTTAAATTGCCTTCTTGATAGCGATGTTGTTACTTTAGACTTCACGTAGCAATCCTCGTGTTAAGGGACTCAATCTAAAAAATATATATAGTGCAACCATTTTAACCTAGAGGTATATTTTTGTCTGTGGGCTGGGATCAATTAACTCTCTCACTCAGAATATGGTGATTATAGACTTTAATGAGCAAACTATATTACTGGTGTTTTTTATCAACTATCTTATTGGACACTAAGGTCAATTTTAGCTGTGCCATTTGGTAGCACTGTCTATCATCATGGTTCTGGTTACATCATGCTTTATATTGCGTTTACTTTGTTCTCATGTTTTATGTGTTAACTTTACACTAATTAATTACTGGATTACTATTAATAACTGCGGGTATTGATTATTCTTAAACCTCGTTATCAATAGGTTATGAGCTTAACTAATGATATTTATTGAAATGGTCACAGTTGAACAATAATTGTGAAGTATTAGTGAATGGTTTTGTTTCATGTTTTGTAATTTCAACTCATCTTCATTTGAATGTGAAGATTTTTGACAGAAATTGTTTTGCCAACTGAAAATGTTGTAAGGAGAGAGCTCTTGAATGTTATTCTGTGCTGGATGTGTTGAATCAGCCAAAACCTAAAACTGAAGGCATAACATATATTCAGTTTATGCAAAGTGATGTTACTGTTCAGGATATCCATGTTAGTGTGTGATGGAAATTGTCTCATAAATAATAAAATACAAGTTTACAGCTAAATAATTGATGGAATCGTTGAAATATATCTAAGAAAAATTGGTAATTTACTACAGAAGAAATTAAGAAATCCAGAATTCAAATATAACTCCTCATTAAATAATTTTCTTATTTAGTTTGAAAAAAAAAATGCTTTTAGAACTAAAGGACTCGGGAGGTATAATATATGATGGTGAAAATATAACACAACTTTTGTCTGCAATGCCTGACGATTATAGTACAGCCCAACACATAATATAATCCTAAAATTTTGAAGGTGTTTTATATGAAAAAAGGTCTCGAATATACTTGGAGGTAAAAACTTAACAGACTTGACACAGTTTTATTAGGCCTTTGGAATGCTTTTATTGATGCTTAGGCACGCCTAAAGTTTTTTTTAATTTGTATTCCAATGTTTTATATTAGCTTCAAGAATACCAAACTTGTTAGTAGCCTGCACATTATTTGTTATGTTGCACCTCACATATTTTTCTTAATCTAAAATTAATATCATAGTCTCTCCTGTTTACTTGAGATGCCGAGAAAGTCTTCTTTTTAACACGATCATGCACTTGTAGATCCGCCATGGGGGATTTTTTAATATCGGTAACATAGCACAGATTCTGCCACCAACTAACACGGACCTACGCATTACCAGCCTAGCGACACTTAAGGGTAGACATCCTTCTCCCTAGCTTCGTTTTGACCTCGAGTTTATTATTAGACACTCATAATGATTCACGCCAGCAGGTACACTTCTAGCATGTTACAAAATATACATCTGTAGGTATAAGCTATTTTTTTCAGTGAAAAATGTTAGGCTCTGCCTACAATATAAGTAGTTTTCTAAAGGAAATTTTTAGAAGAGTGACATTGCACTATATTTGGACCAATACAGTATTTGTCTATGATCAAATTGCAGAGTTGGCTTTTAGTTCATAGGCAACATGAAAACCTCTTCAATTAGGTGACAATTAAGTCTACAAGAACAACCTCCTCAATTGCGTGACGATTAAGTCTACAAGAACAACCTCCTCAATTGCGTGACAATTAAGTCTACAAGAACAACCTCCTCAATTGCGTGACGATTAAGTCTACAAGAACAACCTCCTCAATTGCGTGACAATTAAGTCTACAAGAACAACCTCCTCAATTGCGTGACGATTAAGTCTACAAGAACAACCTCCTCAATTGCGTGACAATTAAGTCTACAAGAACAACCTCCTCAATTGCGTGACAATTAAGTCTACAAGAACCACAAAACACACCCAACCATTGGATTAAGCATGTTCAGTGTGTAGAGTTTAGAACATTACTTCATGATTTATGAGATTCCAAGCAAATTGACCTAAAGTATAAACTCAAGATATTGTCTCCATCAATACAGATGGGCTCTTCATAGCTGGGAGCAGAATTCAAACAGTTTCAGCACCATACAATTAGCAGCTTCCAATTTCCTTAGCTCAACTAACATACTAGTCTGTACAACATGAACATAATTATGAAGCAATTGCACTATGGTCCACAAGCATTTGCAGGCATACAACAAGTCTAATGGCCATTAAATTGATCCACTCCAATACATCAAATAGTTCATTATTGTGTCAAATATTTCAAGGTTAATTCAAAAGTCCACACTTCAACTCATGGGAGAGCTACCACAGCACATATTACAATCAACACAACCATTCTTACCCACTGGGGTTTATTATTGTGGTCCAGTGTATATTTGACGTGGTTGTCAACATGGAAATGCTAAAGTAGTCCTTACTTTGCAATGAAGACCTTGTCTTAGTTCCCGTCCATTAACTCCCATGTCCTTTGATTCGAATGACTTGTCCCCCCTCACACTTCCCTTACACTCTATTTCTTTGTCACATACTACTTTATGAGGTTATAATTTTTTTAAACAAATATTGAAAAATTATAAATGAATTAAAACAAAAGAGCAGTAAATAATGTGTGTTTATAAATTCATGTTATTAAATAAATAAATACAGACATGGTATTATGTAAAGGAATAACAAAAGGAAATATAAATGGTGCAATTAAGACCAAATAAAGAATAAATAACTGACAGATGCTGTGAATCAATAAAGAACGTTATTATAATATATTATTATTAACATGCAGAAAATAGTTTGGTTATTTGTACACGAAATTATGACAGGTGTAGTGTGGCGTGCGCATCGGGTGGCGAGCTCTGCAAACTCTAGCGCTTGTGTCGCGCTCGGCTCAGAGTGGGCTGACGCGACGAGAGGTGTGATGATTAACTGGCCTGACTTGAAAGAGTCAACACCTCTCTCCGAATGGCTAGTCTTGTCTGGGAGTCGTCGAACGATGTGCACGCCCACGAGTCAAAGGAAGTCTTCTGTGTGTTGTATAATCTTTAAATAAATTATACAAGTATCTTTCCATCCACGGCTTGATTATTACTTCTAATTAAGATCCTCAAATGGAACCTAGCACAGCACAATGGTAGCAGAGCATTGAACACAGTCGACTTGTTTGACCCATCAGATGATTTGCAAGTTGATGGTAGCAGAGAATAATGGAAACAGACAACAAAGAAACAACGCGTGATAATTTGAAAAACCATCAGCCAAATCCAAGTATACACAAGCATGCAAGACGTCAACAATTCCGTCCCAGAAGTGGAAAGTGACCCATTAGATGACGACTCGACAATCCGGAGGGCAGCGCGAGGCAATATCGCTATCACCAGCCGGATCAACACGTTGCAGACCAGAACCACATAGCAGATTGGAGCCCGTTAGGTGTTCACCATATCCAGCCCAGGGGCCATCAGACGAAGAGGCCAAACGGCCATTCAACAAGCATCCCTACTCGGAAACAACGGGAAGGTCGGCGGTTCGCCATGAACGAGCGACCCCGAGAATGGATCAACAACAAGCACGACCTACAGGATCTACCAGTCAACATCACCACTAATAGCTAAGTACAGTCATCAAGTTCCAGCAACCCATTCTCCAAATGTTTAATCCAGTGTGGGCACATTCGATGGGGAGGGGTGGTAGATGGGCAACACCCATCTCAATCAGGGCTCACCAATAATAAATATAAAGAGTGATTTCTCCTTTTTTTAAGGTTAGATGAGTTTAATGGGAATCAAAATGAGTAAACTATACGTTCTAGGGGCCAGTTGGACTTGACTACCTCTTTGAAATAAAACTGTTGAATGTTGGTCTAATAGGTAAGAAACATCTTAAAAACAATTGATTTGGTGACGTAGAAAAAAAGTTATACGTAGGAGTCAGGCCCCTTCTAACATTCACACTACTATACACCAAGGTTTAGCCTTACTATAAACCATTGATGAGGTATTATTTACTCTTAGAAACAGGCTTAGCGCTATAGGGTGGAAGCCACTAGGTAATAATACAGACTAAAAAGAAAACAAGGTCTAACGAAAGGTGTACGTTTCGTTTGACGCTGTTGCCGAGGTCAAGGGGTCAATTGTCTAGCTAGCGCTACGCGTTAACATTGAGAACCTATTATTTAGGACATCACCTAGGCCAAATAGAGCAAGCGCCGGCGTAAGGTTAAAAGGGAAAAAGAAGGTAAGGGTCGAACATCGTAGAGTGAATAGGGGACGCGTAGATGAGAAGAAGCCGAACCAGGGAAATTATCTCAAAATCCCATAGGAATAGTAGACTAGACTCTTACCCAATAGTTAATTCTACTCGCCGTCATCATGGATTTGGACCCAAACAGGTTGTTGAAAGATGAACTACAATACGAGATCATAATTCGTGGAGAAACCCCGTTAGATACGGTGGATGGGTTACGCAGCCAACTCCTCCTACTATTAGACAGGGAAAGAGACTTAAACGCCTCGATAGTAAAAACAGCCTTAATTCCTCCGCTATCAGACGAAGTTCCCATAGTAGAACGGAGGTTACATACCCTAAAGGAAGACCTAACTGACAAGACAGAACTTACCCCGAGTCAAATAAAGAAATTTGAAACTACCTTGTTACATCTTTCGTCGAGACTAGAAAGGGCGACCATAGACGATAGTAAGTTCATAGAAGGAAAAGAGGCTGGTTTAAAATTATGTGAACAACTCAAAGCAAAGGTAAAGTCGCTTAGGGGGCACCAAAAGGAGCCCACGCGTTCTAGTAACTGTACCGTGGTCGCATACTACACCGCCACCACTTAGTTCGCCTGGCTACTCACCCTGTTTTACTGCCCTGTCGGAGAACACATTCGAGGCCGAAGGCGAGCTTTTTCGACCAGTACGATCCGCTCACACAACAAACAAACTCTATCTAACGTCCTGGAAGAACAACCTGTTGTTTCATCATCAAGATAGATGACAGTGAATAAAGCGCGTGCGCGATCTGATAAACTTGGCTGGTTCTCAATCGTCGTGTACTCGTCACCCCCCCCCCCCCGTTATCCAAGACCAAGACTTCATAGCGTTCTGCGCAGGCGCCCATGAGGTCTTCTGATCGCCGATTGGACAATATGATATCGAATTATGGCTATTCATTCCAACCCCCTTTTTTTCTCCTCTGAATTCAAATGAATAAAGGCGAGTGTTTGACATGGAATAAATCACTCTTTGATGCCACTAGCCGTTAGAGGAACTAATACTCCCAACAATGTAAGTTGACATAATGATGACGAGCTAGTTAGAGGTATTGCATCGTTAAATGGTAGACTGTAGGTTATAAATTGATTCTCCAGTATGTGAACAGTTTAGCAGTACTAAATGTAGTACTTTGGATACTTGTTGTACTTTAATGTTTTGATTAGAAATTTAGGACAATTTACTTTCAATATGTTTATACATCTAATTTCGCAGGTTTACCAAAATAGCCTTTGGAGGACTAAAGTTAGTTGCTTAGATATTTGTCATGTTATAATGTTATGATTAGAAATTTAGGACAATTTACTTTCAATATGTTTATATATCTAATTTCGCAGGTTTACCAAAATAGCCTTTGGAGGACTAAAGTTAGTTGCTTAGATATTTGTCATGTTATAATGTTATGATTAGAAATTTAGGACAATTTACTTTCAATATGTTTATATATCTAATTCCGCAGGTTAAACAAAGTAGGTTTTGGGAAACTAAGTTTAGTAATTTAAATATTTGTTATGCTACATTGTTTTGATTAGAAATTTATTTCAAGTAACTTTCAATATGTTTATATATTGAATTCTGTGGGTTAACAAACGTAGGGTATGCTAGTTTAGGAGAACTAAGTATAGTACTTTAAGTAGTTGTCATGATATATTGTTTTGACTAGTTAATCAGGAGTATCTATGTTTTGATGACCAGAGCGAGTAAGAATGCGCCAAGCTTAAATTCTAAATATTATGTCATATATATATATATATATATTTTTTTATATTTTACATCTTGTTATATTGTTAAATAAACTGGCCAAGGCTTAGTATCTTGTTATCTCCTGTTTTGTTTTTGCGAGGTCCCTGCCTTATATACAAGTTGTTTAAATAATCTAATAGGGAATATTTACTTAACTTGAGTGGTGGTCAATAAGGATCCCTGTGATTTAACTAAATAAATGCCTAAACCATTTAAGCATGGTTGAGCTGCGCCACTCTGCTTCACAGGGTTTTATATTTATATTTATATTTATATCTTTTTGATCATTGCACTCATATTGTTGTTTGTTTGTTACAATCCTCGTTCTACGCCATGGATCGGACACCGATGGACACTTCTGAAATACTTGGCTGTAAATCTCAAGTATACAAGCTAAACCGAGAGGCGTTAATTGCGGAGCTCGTGGGCCGAGGGATAGCCGTTAACCCCGAATCCACTGTTCGTGAATTGAGGACCATGCTGTCTCGGGAGTTGGGTGAGAAAAATCCATTATTTTCTGACGTTGATAATAGTGATGTGCCCGGTCAGGTGGTCGGTAGGAATAGAGAGGTCCCTATGACCAGTGTTGAGAGGCAGGCCCCATTAGATCCTGTTGGTAACACATTATCTTCGCAGAACCCACTCTCTAACCATGTTATTGTTCGGTCAGACGGTTCACATGATAGTAGGACTCGGTCCAAAGTAGTCAGTGATTGGTTGAATCGCATTCCTGTGTGTGATGGACAGAATAGTTCCGCGTTGTTCGCTTTCCTGCTGGAAGTAAACAAAGTCCATAAATTACGTCTGGTTGAGGACGCGGAAATATTAGTGTTATGTCTGGGGAAAACTTCAGGGTTCTTAACACACCTTATCTCCGAGGGGATAAGTCAGGGGACCCCCTGGGTTACTGTTATGGATAACATATTTGACTCTCTAGTTTCTAGGAGAGAGAGGGAACGTTTATGTTCAGAATTCGTGTACCGTTTCCAACTTCCACACGAATCTCTTAGGATTTTTATTCTTTCTGTGTCAGAAGCAGCGAGCATCCTCAATTTAAAACTCAGTGAGCGACAAATCGTAGAAATTATTCTAGAGAATGTGTCGCCTCTTACTAGGAGACATTTTGTATTTTCCCAATTGCCGTGTTCCTTTTCAGAGTTGTACTCTCTGGCTTCCAAAATTGAGGGATCACTTTTGGGTGAACGGGAATATTTTGAGAAGCACCCTATTACAGTTTCTAAACCCTCCGCTTTATCAACCCCTTTTAACCAGAAGTCAAAAAACAGCTTTGGTCAGCTTACATATTCTCAGACGCCCCCCGTGATTAATAGACCTTATAATAGCAAACCTACTGGACATCGAGGAGGGAATAATAGTCGCGACCTATCTCGAGTTAGATGTTTTGGTTGTAAGCAATTAGGGCACCTCCGGTACCAATGTCCGGCGGAAACGTGTGACGTGTAACCTGAGGAGTGGTAAAGTTACACGACGCTTTACTAATATTAATAAACCACTCGAGACCCCTATCCCCATGGTCGAATTTTGTATTGGGTCAAATCACGGTGCCGCTTTAGTCGACACGGGCGCTAACGCATCGTTCATTAATGCTGAGTTTCTGAGTAGCATCCGGGGTAGTAAACTCAAATGTGACGTTCCAATAAATAAGTGTGCTCCCCGTACATTTGTTTTAGGGAATGGAAGTAGCATTATTATTGACAGATTTGTTTATCCGTCTCTCAAAATTAATCGTTTTTCTTGGAAAAGAAAGTTATATGTTGTAAACAAACTAGTATGCGACGTCATATTAGGAATGGACTTTTTGTGGGATACTAGAGGTATCTTAGACTTAGGCTTGGGACATTTAAGGTTTGGGTTTAATTCTCAGATTAAAGTGCCATTGTGTCTATGTTCTAGACCCATGTGGTGTAGTCACTTAGGAAGCGATGAAGATCGCGTTAATACCTTGATTAAGAAGTACTCGGATGTCATAACACCCGTCTGGGGAAAATGTGACATACTCCCCTATGATATTGTAGTCACGGACGAGATTCCGGTTAGGTCGGGTCCCTATTCATGTAACCCACCCAAAATGAAAATATTTCGCGAGTTGATAGAGGACTTAGAACAGAAGGGGGTGATTAGGCCATCTAAATCCCCGTACGCTAGTCCGGCATTTATTATTCCGAGAAAAGGACAAGGACACAGGTTGATCGTAGACTATAGGAAGGTAAATAAAAAAATCCAGTTTGATCCCTACCCCATGCCTAGTGTGGAGAGTGCGTTCCAACATCTAGGGGGCGCTAAAGTGTATAGTCTCATTGACTTGAATGCCAGTTTTTTACAATGCGCTCTCACAGAGCGGTCAAAGAAGTTCACGGCGTTTGTTACCCCTTGGCAATTATACGAATTTAATCGTGTACCGTTGGGCGCTAGTATCGGTGGCCAGGCATTAAGCCGTGTTCTGGATCACATCTTCTCAGACTTAAAATATAAGTTCGTCTTTAATTACCTTGATGACATCTGTGTATACAGTAATTCTCTTGATGAACATCTTGAACATTTAGACATTGTACTGAGCCGTTTGCGTCTGGCGGGTTTGACTGTTAACCCCGACAAGGTCACGTGGGCCAAGCAATCTATCAAGTATCTTGGGTATATTATTTCCAATGGGAATATGCTGGTCGACCCCGAAAGGGTGAAACCCATTGTCGATTACCCACAACCAAAAAACATAAAGGGTGTGATGCGTTTCGTTGGCATGTGCGCTTACTACGCACGCTTTATCCCGCATTTCTCTGAAATTGCTGCCCCCTTAAATTACTTAAAGAAAAAAGGTGTCTCATTTGTCTGGGGAGAGGAACAATCTCGTGCTTTCAAAACTCTCAAGAGCAAACTGATCAGCCCCGAGGTTTTGCACATGCCCGATTTCACTTGCCCATTCCTTCTTCATGTCGACGCTTCTTCTGTCGCCCTTGGCGCGGTTTTGTCCCAGAGAACTGCGGACGGTGTTCGTCCCGTGGCCTTTGCGAGCAAAACCTTGTCTCAGGCAGAACAGAAATATAGTGCTTTCGAGAAAGAATGTCTGTCATGTGTTGTGGGCGTTGAGAAATTCTCTGACTATCTAGAACAGCGCGAATTCGAACTATACACTGACAACATGGCGTTGTCATGGATGTGGCGACACCCAAAGCAGTTAGGAAAGATCGGGAGGTGGGTGCTACGCCTTTCGAAATACAAATTCAGCACGCATCACGTTCCTGGAAGGGATAACGTGACTGCTGATGCCCTATCTCGGATGGCGGAAGATCTGGAGCCGATTGAGACCCAAAATATTGTACAGCCTTTTAATGTAATTCATTCCATCCCGGAGTCATTCATCTCGATTCGAGATCATCAAGGGAGTGACTCGTGGTGCTTGGAACTAATAGATAAAATAAATAAGGGAGAGGAGGTGGGTCCTTATTCTCTTTACAAAGGACTTCTTGTGATATCTAGTGGGAAAGGGAAAGGAAGGAAGATTGTTGTCCCGACTGTGGTACGCAAAATGTTGTTGCGTTATTTCCATCATTCTATTGTTGGTGGTCACCTGGGTATACTTAAAACTTATCGTAAAATTTCTAGGGAGTTCTTTTGGCCAGGGATGTACAGAGATGTGAAACTGCAAGTTAAGCAGTGTGAAGATTGCCAAAAAGCAAAACCGGCGCAGAACACGAAAGTTGGGCTTCATTCGGCCGATGTGGCTCGACTTCCGTGGGAAAAGGTGTTCGTCGACTATGTTGGCCCCCTGCCCCGATCCTCCTTAGGAAATACTTGTATACTCATTGTGTTGGATGCTTTCTCTAAATTTGTGATTATTTTACCGTTGAGGGACATGAAAGCTAAGACCACTGCTAACGCGCTCACTAGACGCGTGTGGGCGATATTTGGTGCCCCCCGAAGTTTAGTGAGCGATAATGGGCCCTGTTTTAGGTCTGCCACTTTCAAAGACTTGTGCTTTGGATGGGGCATTAAACACATAACCACCAGCCCCCACTATCCTTGCCCTAACCACGTGGAGCGTTTCAATAGGAATCTTAAGGTGGCCTTAACCATTTTCCACTCGGTTGATCAAGCTAGGTGGGATCGTGATATTGAGTTCTTAAATGTCGCATTTAATTCCGCGTTTCATGAGTCAACCAATGCCTCTCCGGCTTCGGTGTTCCTGGGTAGAGAACTCAACCACCCTCTGTTAACGGTATGGATGTGGACCCCTTGCTGGGCGGGGATGAGAAGTTCTCGCATAAAGATAGGTGCCAAAAGGCCTTCGAAGCTTTAAAAAGGGCCCATAAAAAGGTGGCTGATAGGTATAACCTTGGACGTGCCCCTGTTTCGGTTGCTATTGGAGACCTGGTCCTCAATAAAAGTTATCCACAGAGCTCCGCAATTGACAAAATCTCAGCAAAACTCAGTCCGAAGTGGAATGGTCCATGGCGAGTGGAGCGCTTCCTCACCCCTGTAACTGTACTGATTAGTGATGTTGGTGACCCCTCGATCACCAGGCGGGCCCACGTATCTCAAATTAAATCCTGTGGCATCAAAGAGTCCTCATCCCTGGTCCAGGGATGAGTATGTGTGTGAGTCCGTGCTGTAAAAGTGTAAGTGTTAGTATGTAAGTTATTTATCATCTCCGGGAAAGCCCGCAGATTAAGCAACAGAGATAATTACCAGATTTTGTAAACTTAAGATTGTAAGATGGAATCTCCTAGTTGAAGCAATGTTAACTCCAATAAATGGATGATACCCTCGCAGGAGACATCATGATCTGGTATAATTCCAGTGTTATAGCAAAGTAAAATTACTAGAGAAATCTTTACTACAGGTTATATAATGACTTTTTTTTTTTTAATTGTGACATTGAATGCTAGGTTAGATTTTTGCTTGCGATTGTAATGGTTTATATTATATCAGGTTGTGTACGGCTAGTGGGGAGATAAAATTCTGGTGGTGTTCGTTGGGTACTCGCTTTGTGTTTATTTGTTCAGTGGGATCCTTCATCCCTCCTTCATTCCTGTCGTCGAGCCAAAGAACAGAAGAGCCCGAAATGCCTTCGGTTTGGTACAGCGCAGTTGCTGGGGTGGCGAGGACAGGCTGAAAGGCGTGGAGCTCTTGCCAGATTGACGGAGAGCGGTGTTGACCAGCTGCTGATACTGAGATCAAGGAAGACGTCTCTTGGATCGCTGTGTCAAAAGCTTGGACCACCCGAATTCCTGAGTACGGAAGAGGCTGCCTCGTGTAGGGGCGGAGGATTTGTACCGTGGTCGCATACTACAACCGCCACCACTTAGTTCGCCTGGCTACTCACCCTGTTTTACTGCCCTGTCGGAGAACACATTCGAGGCCGAAGGCGAGCTTTTTCGACCAGTACGATCCGCTCACACAACAAACAAACTCTATCTAACGTCCTGGAAGAACAACCTGTTGTTTCATCATCAAGATAGATGACAGTGAATAAAGCGCGTGCGCGATCTGATAAACTTGGCTGGTTCTCAATCGTCGTGTACTCGTCACCCCCCCCCCCCCCGTTATCCAAGACCAAGACTTCATAGCGTTCTGCGCAGGCGCCCATGAGGTCTTCTGATCGCCGATTGGACAATATGATATCGAATTATGGCTATTCATTCCAACCCCCTTTTTTTCTCCTCTGAATTCAAATGAATAAAGGCGAGTGTTTGACATGGAATAAATCACTCTTTGATGCCACTAGCCGTTAGAGGAACTAATACTCCCAACAATGTAAGTTGACATAATGATGACGAGCTAGTTAGAGGTATTGCATCGTTAAATGGTAGACTGTAGGTTATAAATTGATTCTCCAGTATGTGAACAGTTTAGCAGTACTAAATGTAGTACTTTGGATACTTGTTGTACTTTAATGTTTTGATTAGAAATTTAGGACAATTTACTTTCAATATGTTTATATATCTAATTTCGCAGGTTTACCAAAATAGCCTTTGGAGGACTAAAGTTAGTTGCTTAGATATTTGTCATGTTATAATGTTATGATTAGAAATTTAGGACAATTTACTTTCAATATGTTTATATATCTAATTTCGCAGGTTTACCAAAATAGCCTTTGGAGGACTAAAGTTAGTTGCTTAGATATTTGTCATGTTATAATGTTATGATTAGAAATTTAGGACAATTTACTTTCAATATGTTTATATATCTAATTCCGCAGGTTAAACAAAGTAGGTTTTGGGAAACTAAGTTTAGTAATTTAAATATTTGTTATGCTACATTGTTTTGATTAGAAATTTATTTCAAGTAACTTTCAATATGTTTATATATTGAATTCTGTGGGTTAACAAACGTAGGGTATGCTAGTTTAGGAGAACTAAGTATAGTACTTTAAGTAGTTGTCATGATATATTGTTTTGACTAGTTAATCAGGAGTATCTATGTTTTGATGACCAGAGCGAGTAAGAATGCGCCAAGCTTAAATTCTAAATATTATGTCATATATATATATATATATTTTTTTTTATATTTTACATCTTGTTATATTGTTAAATAAACTGGCCAAGGCTTAGTATCTTGTTATCTCCTGTTTTGTTTTTGCGAGGTCCCTGCCTTATATACAAGTTGTTTAAATAATCTAATAGGGAATATTTACTTAACTTGAGTGGTGGTCAATAAGGATCCCTGTGATTTAACTAAATAAATGCCTAAACCATTTAAGCATGGTTGATAACGAAGAGGAGCTATCCAGCCGACTAGCAGAGGGCTCGGGGGTGGAAAGAGATCCCACGACTGAAATCAAAAAAACCCAGAATGACAAATCACCTATAACTGATCCCATTCAAATGGAACCGCATGAGGTTGTTAAATCCAGACTGTTTACGGTCTTGAGTATAGTGAGAAAATGGGGAGTACGTTTTGGGGAGGAGTCAGACCCAGTGGATTGTTTAGAAAGAGTAAATGAACTTAAAGCCACTTACCATTTAACCGATAAGGAGTTATTACAAGCGCTTCCCGAAATTTTTCAAGGAAGTAGGTTACGGTGGTTGAGAAACAATCAACATAACTGGCGCGATTGGGAGCAATTTCAAACATTATTCAAAGTTAATTTTTTTAAGACTAACTACCAAGAGTTAATAGAAGAGGAGATTCCGGGAAGGATACAAAAACCCACGGAATCCGTACAGGAGTATGTAACTGAATTGCAAACTCTAATTAGAAGGCACGGGGGTTCACGCCGGAACAGGAGCTGAACCGAATTTTTCGCAACCTAAGGCCCGATATTAAAATAAGTTTAACTAGAACCCAGATACAGTCCATCCCTCAGTTAGTGAAAGAGGCCGCAAGTTTCGAATTGAGCCAACAAGAAATAAAAAATTACAATAGACACTTTAGCGAAGAAAATAAACTTAGAAGGAACCCCAGTGTTGGCGGACGGCGTAACCAGGAAAACCGGCAATACCAAGAGGAGCCCACGTTTGCACGAAGGGTGGAGAGGGAAACATTACCATACAATCCAACAGTCAGACGCGATAGAAAAGGTAATATCTCCTCCCTAAAAACTCGAGAATGCTTCAATTGTTTTTCGACTACGCATTTGGTCCGTGACTGCCCTAATAGAAACCCAAGGGGTAAGGAGCAAGGTAAAGGGAAGTTTTTTTTAAGTAGGCGTGGTCCGAACAACCGATCCACGCCGCTGAATCCACTCGCGAATCACAACCACGAGGGCGCGCTAAAGGGAGTGAATATAAATATTGGCAAAATAAATACAATCGCTCTTTTGGACACGGGCTCAGTTAGCAATATCATGTCTATAGAGTTCTATGAAAATCTAGAAAAAAACAAACTAAAAGGGCTTACACCATGTGACGTACGATGCGTCTTAGCGGACACTAGAACCTTAAAAGTTAAACAAAGAGCAAGGATAAATATCAAAATAGGCAGGTGGGCGTGGCATATTTGGTTTCTGATTGTGGAATCCTTGGTGACACCGGTTATATTAGGACACGGATTCATGCGTGACGCAGGGATGAAAATTGATTTTGCTAATAATAAGGTGTGTTTTGAATTCGATAACCAGCTAGAGTTTGAATTAGAGCCCTTACCTGAACGGAGGGAGGTAACGGTAACGGTAGCGGTGGAGACTAAATCCACGGGACGCTTTAATAAGGTGCTGAGTGAATATACGGACGTAATAAGTGAAAAAATAGGAAGGACCCATGTTCTCACCTTAGACATTGAACTCCTCGACAATTGCCCAGTGCGTTCTAAACCGTACCACTATGCGCCACCCAAATTGCAAGTACTTAGGCACCACATCCAAGAACTAATAAAAAAGGAAATTATCAGACCCTCGAAAAGTCCGTATGCGTCCCCAGCCTTTCTCGTAACGAAGGAAAACAAGGAAAATAGGATGGTCATCGACTATAGGAAATTGAACGCAAAGGTGAAGTTTGAAGCGACACCCTTACCAACTATCGAAATGGCCTTTCAATACTTGGGAGAGGCCAAGATATATACGGTGTTGGATCTTAATAGGGCATACTACCAACTTCCCCTGTCGGAGGCATCCAAACCGTACACGGCGTTCATCACGCCCGTGGGGCTATTTGAATTCAATTTTCTCCCATTCGGAATGTGCAATGGGGCACAATCTCTCAGCCGATTGATGAACACCATATTTGGGGACATACAATTCGAGTACGTATTTACGTATCTGGACGACCTTGTAATTTATTCTGCAAACGCCCAACAACATGAAAAACATCTGAGAGAAGTGTTCAGAAGATTAAGGGAAGCAGGCCTAACCATCAATCCAAAGAAGTTAAGGGTGGCCGTGACGCAGATAGAGTACCTGGGCCACATAATTTCTTGTAAAGGAGTAGCGGTCAACCCGGAACGCACGCGAGTGGTGCGAGACTTTCCCACCCCCAACAATACGAGGAAACTAGCCAGGTTTTTGGGCATGATCAATTTCTATGGAAGGTTCATACCCAATCTGGCGTCGATCGCCTCTCCTCTCTACCAGATAAAGAAAAATAAGGGAACATTTCTGTGGAACTCGCAAGCCGAAGAAGCGTTCCAAGAGTTAAAAGGACTACTTTCGCGACCACCTATATTGAAAATGGCGAACTTCCGGGAACCGTTTATTCTTCAAACGGACGCGTCGTCGTCGGGATTAGGGGCGGTATTGTGTCAACGCAGCAAAGAGGGGTTGCAACCCGTAGCCTACGCCAGCCGAACGCTGCACCAACACGAGAAAAATTATCCCACCTTCGAACTGGAAGCGTTGGGTATCATTTTTGGAGTGAACAAGTTCCGACAGTATTTAGAGCACAGGGAGTTCGAACTTCAAACGGATAACTCCGCCTTGTCTTGGCTATTGAATCATCCCAGGCAAATAGGAAAAATAGCTCGGTGGATTGCTCAACTACAAGTTCTAAGGTACTCGCTGACCCACATCCCTGGAAAAGAAAATGTGGTGGCGGACACTCTTTCAAGGATGTTTGAAGAACAGGGATGAGAACCCGGATCTACGCAGATGCACGGTGAACGAGAACAAGTCGAGCTTACACCCCCGCAGAAGGAACGAGGAAAACAGGGGGGGAAGGAACCCCCAACGGAGGAATCGTTAGTGGTAGTAGTATTAGCAGGGTTGCCAGAACTGTTCGTACCCATCAACACTACCCAATAAGCCGACCCTAAACTACGACAAATTATAACCAGTCTCGGCCAAGGTGAGGCTAGACAAGATTACAAAATCAAAGACGACATATTGTTACATAAACCGTCGAGAACGACCGGCTGGAAAGTGTGCGTGCCCGATTCCCACGCCCGGGTACTCTTCGAGTATTTCCACGTGTCTCCGGCGGGCGCCCACTTAGGAGTGGCTAAAACGGTGAACAAGGTAAAGAAGCAACTTTTTTGGCCCAAGATGGAACAGGACATACGAGACAGAGTCCGAGCATGTGAGGTCTGTTCGCGATCTAAACCTGCCCAGAATCGTAGGTACGGATTCTTGTCCTCGGACGTGGCACAATTTCCTATGCAGAGGTTATATGTAGACCTGTTCGGTCCCTTGCCAAGATCCAGTGAGGGCAATGTTATTTTATTGACTGTATTAGACGCCTTTTCAAAGTTCGTCTGGCTTATCCCGTTGAGGGCCCCCACGTCCGCTTCAATAGTCAAAGCCCTGAATAGGGAAGTTTTCAAGAACTTTGGTTTTCCGTGTTCCATCGTGTCTGACAATGGAAGCCAGTTCACCTCTCGTTTATTCAAAGATATGTGCTTTTCTAGTGGTATTAGACACTTCACCACTAGCCCATTTTATCCAAATCCGAACCACGTGGAACGTTTTCATAAGAACCTTAAAGCAGCTCTAATAGCTTATCACCATCAATTTCATAGAAAATGGGACACCACGTTACTTTGGTTACAATTGGCGTTCAACTCGGCAACCCACACCAGTCACAAAACTACTCCCGCTGAATTGTTATTAGGTTATGAACAGTTGTCACCTATTAATCTGCACTGGGAGTTATATCCAGGGTTTTTAGAGGAAGAACCTCCCAAAAAAATGGTGGAAAAATGGGAAGTGGCGTTTAACGAACTGAAGAAGTCGCGAGACCTAGTCGCACGAAGGTACAACGCCCAAAGAGCACCCGTACCCTATAAAGTAGGAGACAAAGTAAGGTACGAGCTCCACACGTTGAGCAAGGCAGCAGAAGGAGTGGCGGCCAAGTTAACCTATAGGTGGTCAGAACAAATGGTAATCAGTCAATTCTTAACACCCGTGACTGTACTACTGGTGGACCCCCTCACCAAATTACCCTGTCGCAGAGCCCACGTGTCGCAACTTAAACCCTGTGAGTAGGCTTCTCCTCTCCACATGCCCCCCCCCCCTCCTTCCTTTCGGTGGGAGGGCTTCTTTGACGTGTAGGGAGGGTAGCCCGTTTATGTTTCCGGGTGGAATACCCTTCTCCAAAAGGGGAGGTTAAGACTCTAGTTGGCCTAGGCTCTGTCCTTTAGGAGAGAGGGGGGTGTTAGTATCCCCCGCGGTTGCTACGTGAAAACGAGTAACAGAATGTGATTTGTTTCCCTGTAAATGGGTAACATAAAGTGAGTTGTTTCCGTAAAAACGGGTAACATAAAGTGAATTTGTTTCCCTGAAAACAGGTAACATAAAGTGAATTTGTTTCCCTGAAAACAGGTAACATAAAGTGAGTTGTTTCCGTGAAAACGAATAACATAAAGTGAATTTGTTTCCGTGAAAACGGGTAACATAAAGTGATTTGTGTCCCTGAAAACAGGTAACATAAAGTGAATTTGTTTCCGTAAAAACAGGTAACATAAAAGTGATTCGTTTCACTGAAAACGGGTAACAAAAGGTGAATTTATGTCTGTAAACAGAGGTAACATAAAGGTGAATTTATGCCTGTAAACGGGTAACATAAAGTGATTTGTTTCCGTAAAAACAGGTAACATAAAGTGAATTTATGTCTGTAAACAGGGGTAACAAAAGGTGAATTTATGTCTGTAAACAGGGGTAACATAAAAGTGATTTTATGTCGGTAAACAGAGGTAACATAAAAGTGTATTTTTGTCTGTAAATGTAAAGCTATAGTCGATATATCCTTATGATGACCGGCCGGTCTAGGTAAACAATGTATTTAGGATGTAAACAAGGTATTTAGGATGTAAACAATGTATTTAGGATGTAAACAATGTATTTAGGATATAAACAATGTATTTAGGATGCAAACAATGTATTTAGGATGTAAACAATGTATTTAGGAGGTGAACAATGTAGTTAGGAGAAGCTGTATACTTATTTAGTTTATTTATATTCCTAAAATTCATGTAGGGGTAAATCTCTGTAAACGAAGTGTTTAAGAAGTTCCATATAATTTCTAGGTTTAAAAGGTTAATTCTAGCTTTAGTCTTAATATGCCTTATTATATTTAAGAGGTTAATTGAAGTTCATTTGGAGAGTGCAGAATAAATATGTTTAACCTGCATGGATAACGCTAAGTTCACAGTTTATGTATTGTTTATCTTGTATATAAAGTTTGACTCAAAAAAAAAGGGGAGGTGTGTGTGGCGTGCGCATCGGGTGGCGAGCTCTGCAAACTCTAGCGCTTGTGTCGCGCTCGGCTCAGAGTGGGCTGACGCGACGAGAGGTGTGATGATTAACTGGCCTGACTTGAAAGAGTCAACACCTCTCTCCGAATGGATAGTCTTGTCTGGGAGTCGTCGAACGATGTGCACGCCCACGAGTCAAAGGAAGTCTTCTGTGTGTTGTATAATCTTTAAATAAATTATACAAGTATCTTTCCATCCACGCTTGATTATTACTTCTAATTAAGATCCTCAAATGGAACCTAGCACAGCACAGTAGTGAACAAAAACAAATCATGACACAAAGTAAAAAAGTGGATAGTTAACAAAGGTTGCTTACCTCTTTCCCAACAGATATGATAAAAAGGTATCCTTACAACCAACTAGGTCCAAAAATGTTTAGTTCTCACAAAATTTGAATCTATTTGAGAACATTACTAAATTTATACTTTCAGTCAAACAATGCTTGAAAAGGAATACCATAAAGTTAATACATTGGTCTTTGAACCCAAAACATGTTTAAATTGGTGCAGCATTTTTGGGCTCGCTGATCCTGGAAATATCTCAACCCTAGCAACGTGTCAAATTGTCAAAAGTTCGACTGAATTTGAAGGAAGGAGATCTAACTCTCCTCGATGATGACAACTTGCCCCCTTCAAATGGAATGTAACTCGCATGATTGATCTTCATTCTGGAAGTGACGAATTGGTGGGAGTTTCCATCAAAACATTATCGAGACTGTCAAACAGATCTGTTGGAAGACT